>BMAV01024049.1:40409-51562 GCA_019973955.1 Trichonephila inaurata madagascariensis | reverse complement strand
TCAAACATATGAGTGAAATGTTTTAAATATCAAAAACAACAGAAAAAAACAGACAATGCATTTTTCTTTTTTGAATTGCCTCAAATTCAAACGGGGGCTACTTATATGTCTTCAGCGAGCCAACCGTGGCCCACGGGACACGAGTTAAAGACCCCTAATGTAGAGGAATAATGCCTATTTTTTGTACAGATTGAATTTTTCTTTCTCTTGCTCCGTGTAAGTTAGTGAAAATTTCGCAACTGATTCTTTCGTATGAAATTATTTTTACATTGCGCTTTCTTGCCCGGTTTTGAAATAATATGGTCCCCCTCCAGGCATGAACTTTTCCTTTTTAACAAGGCATCCTCTGCTCTCGATACATTTAACTGTAACAACTTTCTATGTAATGATGATAGTTAAGTTGCAAGCACACACACACAGTTTCCCTTTATTAATTGCATGATCTTCTACATTAACATAGATCGAGCGGGTAAAAGACAGAACATATTGAGGCCTTAAAATTAAGTTAATTTAATAAATACAGAATTTTCTCACTAATATGTGAAACCGAAATTCGTTTGAATATAGAAACTAAACTAAATTCAGGGGCGCAACAGCCAATGAGGGCCAAGGCCATTGTGCCCATCTCAGTTTTTGACATTGGACACTCTTGGTTGCATAGGCAGATGTTCCGGTTTGATGGTCAGTCTGACGCGAAACCGCCGGTGTTTAGTTCCCAAGAAAACTTGGTACACATTTATCGACCCACTGAAGAGATGAAAGGCTGAGTCAACCTTGCCCAGATCGAGGTTTGAAACCCAGACCTGTGAAGTGGAAGCCTGATAGAAAATAGAAATACAGAAGACAAAAATATGATATACATTTTGCACATGGATCAGTTCGAGTGAATAACAAAATAAAAGGCTCTCTTTATACTAATGGATTTTAATTATGGAATTAAAA
This sequence comes from Trichonephila inaurata madagascariensis, assembly GCA_019973955.1. Classification (NCBI taxonomy): domain Eukaryota; kingdom Metazoa; phylum Arthropoda; class Arachnida; order Araneae; family Nephilidae; genus Trichonephila; species Trichonephila inaurata. The sequence continues at coordinate 50,620 of BMAV01024049.1, read as the reverse complement.
ATCAGACATTTTTTTCTATATGAAAATGTGTGCTAGATTTGTGAACTACACCTTAATATTTGTATAAAGTAGTTTTTACAACCATAAAATGCCGAACAGCCTTCAAGTAATCTGCGATATTAAATATCTAGTTTCCAGAACATACTGCTTCTAATCCTTCTTCTTCTTCTATTGGCACAACAGCCCTGGGTGGGCCAAGGCCTTTCAAGAACCGTCTTCCATTCCGATCTCCTCTCAGCAACAGTTCTCCAAGTAGTTACTCTTGAAACTTTAAAATCGTCCTCCACGTAATCTGCTCATCTCAATTTGGGCCTACCTCTGGTTCTAGTTCCAATAGGTTTATAATTAAAAATTCTGAACGTCAAGGAGGAGGGGTCCATGTGGCTCTCAAACCTCAAATGACCCATCTTGATGGATTTAATGACATTGCTTCCTTAAATAGCTTATATAATTCAAAATTATGCCGTGGTCTCCATAATCCATTCTCATTCACAGCATCAAAGATATATCTAAAAACTATAACTCAAAGATGGCTAGCTGTTTAGCCTGTAATTTAGTCCAAGTCCAAGTTTCAGATCCATAGGTAAGTATGGGTCTGAGGATTATTTTATATAGCGTGTGATTTTTGTGTATATTTTAATTAATTTTGAATTTAAGAAAGCTCTTAGACCAGGGATGGCAAACTATTGGCACGCGTGCCATGAATGGCACACGACAAAATATTTTAGGTATGCCCCAGCGATCAAAATAGTTTGCCTTTTATTTCAAAGTAACAAAGTTCACTATGAAGTATTGCGAACAAACGCGAGTGATGAGTTGCGGTGAGGGTTTTTGCCAGCATTAATAATTATAAATGCAACTTTTCAGACGACTTCTTGAGGGCTAGACATACCTCTGACAAAGTATTTTTAGTACGAGCAATGATTACTATATCATAGGCATAAGCAAAGAGTTGTACACAGTCTTGGTGTTTTCTATATCATCAAATGGAACATAGGTTGAATTGTATCATGACATTTTCGCATTTTTGTTTGTATGTTTTTATTCGTTTATATTTATTTGTGTTTAAAACACCGTAATTAAAATTTTAAAGTCAGGAAAGTATGAGTTGCTGTTTTCCGCGTGTAAGGTCTAAGTTTTCTACGGTCAAATTACGTTTATAATGCGACTGAAGAAGTAACGTATCATGTATCGGTTGGAAAATTTCTATTAATTGCGGACCTTGAATCAATTTTTTCAACGAAAAAAGATATCAGCATTATTTTCTATGAATTCGTAATTCATTTCATCCTTAAATAAAATAATATGTTACATATTATAGAGAATACTTGAGCATCTCAACTTTCCTAGAATAATCATTGATTATAATATTAAGAGTATTCACACATTAACGTTTCCAAATTAAACATTCCCATTAGCATTAGAAAATTCTTTACAATTTTCAGAGTAATCATAAGCATTAGTTGTAGAGTACTCATTAAAACTCTAGAATCAGAGAACTCATTAAAATTCTCAAAAAGTTCACACACACATTAGTATTTCTAGATTATTCATTAATATTAGTATCGAAATCTTCTTTAACATTATATTAGGACATTTATTGAAATTCCCAGAGTGAGTAAAATAGCGTTTATAACAGAATTTTCATAAATGTTAATGTTAGAATTTTTATTAACATTAATGTTAAAATATTCAGAAACATTCTCAGAATATTACTGAGTATCAGCCCATGACTCAAATCGAAAAATTTTGAGATTTTTCTACTCAGAAGAAAAATCTTTAAAGTGTCAATATCTAAAGGATACTTTTGAAAATAATTTCAATAACTAGTAAGTTATCTACAGTAAATTAATTCCATCTATTTATACCAGTGGTTCCCAAACATTTTTTGTCAATGGACCCCTTTTTATAGTCAAAACTTGTCCCTGGGTCCCTCTCAAAACTTTTCCAAAGATCCCCAAGTGAAAGAGCTACACAAATGCATAGTTAAAAAATTACTAATTTAAAAAAAAAGCATTTTGTTATAAAATTGTTTATTGAAATTATCACTTTTGTTAAAAATAAAATTAAAAAAAATGACGTGGATGAACTTGATGAGATGTTATGGAAGTATTTATGTCCGTCTGAATGTTTGTGAGTAGCAACCGCAAATCCCCACGAGCATTAGTTTTAATCAATTTCTTTCTTTTTTTCTTTAGTCATGGAGTTTCTTACCGCGCTGAATTCAAATTCTACCAAATTTTCCGCGTATTCTACCAAATTCGAAGACGAGAAAGTAGTGTCAACAACTTCTGTACAATAACCTATAATGCAGGATATAAAATTGGAATCTGTTTTTGTCACTAGAATTTGTGGTATCATTTTTCAAACATTGATTTAAGTCCCTCATATGTGGAAATTTCAAAAAGATGCTCCTGTATTAATATGGATTCATCCGTGTTTGTGATCTGGGTTAGTCCACACGCAAAAGAGTTCAACGCCTAGTCGGGAATATCTCTAAATAAATTCTTGTTATTTATTTAAATTTCCATAAAAATAAAAATGGATCAAAATTTTTTTTATTTTATTCTATGTTAAACCTTGCGCAGACCCCTGATGTTGTTCAGGGACCCCCAAATCAATTTTGATTTTCCCTGGCCTCCCTGAATAATATCGGGGACCCCTGGGGACACCTGTAGACCACTTTGGGAACCACTGATTTAGACTATAAAGAAGTTGTCATTACTTCGTTAAGAGATTGTGAATACTCTTCCAGTTTTACAAATATTTCCCTTCCCTGGTTTTGTAACTTCAGCCAAAACAAATGTATTAATTGAATTTCTTAAAAAAAACCATAATAAGTCTTATTCAAAAACTACACGTGGTTTCCCTGCTCTCTTCAGTGGTTACCACATCTTACCCAATCTGATCATCTCTGATACTCTTTTTCGGCACAAAGGGGAACTGACAGGCTCGACAGACAAAGAAATTCAACAGTGACGGATACAGTGAGGGAAAAAATATATGTGACTGGGAAGAACTTTTGTAAATGACATGTCTGTGCGCGTCCATGTGACATCACGGGGTTTGGCTTATGGATGGCAGCACAGCCCACCGTCCCATCAGTCCCACGCCCTCCCCCCATCAGTCTGAATCATCCACGTCACATTACCCATAAGCCCCCTGGATTGAAGCCCATCTGAGCCCCCTGGACGGAACAGCCATCTTGGATGGAGGGGGAGAACCACCTTTGTCGTGGATTCGCCACGTTTGGCGACTTTTGATTTTCAATTTATTTTCTCATTTTAGATGTAATTTTTTTTAAAAAGAAATAATACACTTTTAGAATTTATCAGTGGCGTGCACAGACCTCTTTTATGGCGCGGGGTATTTTTAAACAAGTAATATAAAAAAAAATTAAGTCAATTCCTACTTAGGTCAACAAAGAAAAAAATTTATTTTGGTTTCTTTTTATTAAATAGTTACAATTAATATAAATATGTATATACATATGACAGAAACACTACATTAAGTGACAAAATAGAAAGCGATTTTCCGTGTAATTTTCCATTTTCCTTCCTATGTATGCTGTTGGACTATTTTGTTTGTTTGTTACTATTTATTCATTCATTAAATTTAATTATTCTAATAAAATAATATAATAAAAAAGAAATCACATTCACAGAAATGAAGCCATTCCAGGTGGGGTTCGAGCCTACGACCTTTGGATTAGAAATCCAACGTGCTACAGGGACACAATGAACGATTTGCCTTTCTATATATGCTGTTGGACTCTTATTTTTGTTTGTTACTATTTATTCATTTTTTAATTTAATAAATGAATTAATACTTGAAAAAAAATGTATTAACTTTAAGTGGCATCCCCTACAAGTTAAAAAAAAAATGTATTTGAACTTGATTGGATGAATAGAAAGTATTTTATTAACGATTGAAAATTTGAACAAGATATACATATATATATATTAGATATATAGGGAGAGAGAGAACTAGTTGTAGGAATTGAAAAAAAAACGTAATCTCTACATCAAGAATTAAAAATCTGTTGATCTCTAAGGAAGGGGGAGGGGGAGCCCCCTCCTTGTGTGCGTCACTGTTTCATTTTACAATAAAAAGTGTAACACTCAAAAAAAAAATTTACCGTAAATAAAATACTAATTTCATGTATAGTTATATCTTTTATTTTTCTGAGTGTATGTTTTTTATCAAAAAAAAATTAATTTTCATCTTTTATGTATTTTTTGACTTTATTATTGTATGTGTTAAATAAAAGAAAATCCTCCTCTTTTAGTAAGACTGAATTTCCTCTTATATTTTTGAATGTATAAGTCGACGAGTATAAAGCTAATTCAATTCATAAATCGATATTATAAAAATTTAAGATTTTTTTAATAAGTTTTCCTCATTTTTTTAAGGTCACATAAATGCAGATAAAATATTCAATAGAACATAACTTTTGAAAGATCAAGTTGCGATTCCAATCGGGTTCATTTTGTTAAAAATCAAGAATGTAAATTTCATTATGACTCATTTATTTTCAATTCATAAATGGAAGGGTCAAAAAATCTACAACATTAATTATTATCAGAAAGATATTGCAATATAATAAAACCATTACACAATTTAATTATTAAATGAATTCTATTTTATAGCTTTCGCGTAATTTTAATGCACACAACACGTAATATGCACTGAGAAAATAAACTAAAAAAATGATTTATTAATATTATTATTGCTATAGGAACTAAGTATGTCTAGAGCGTGTTCACAAGTTATTCACTTATTTACTCAGTTATTTTATACTGTGCCAGACGCTTTTTATAGATTTAGCTTGATTTTTTTTATATCTGTGGAAAGATAAATTCATTACATTTCTCATCGGTTCTTAATGTAAATTTTGAAAAATAAAAACCAGAATTATGAAATTGTGTGTTTGATTATTTCCTAGGTTATGCCTTTTTAACGTATTTATGCATTTATATCTCGATATTTATACTATATGCAAAATTTAGTGTATGCATATATACAGTAGCGCACAGGAATTTTTCAAGGGGGGAGGCAGGGTCGAAAGTTCATTACTCTCGTATCATGCTCCAATACGCCGCCCAACATATTCGTTTGATTTTGTCGATTTTCGGGGGGGAGGGGGACAGTAAAAAATTAATTATTGAATGAATAGTTATCAATAATTAATAAAGTTAATTATTAATAACAAATGCTTAATTAAATTGTATGTACTATATACGTAGGGTTATAATCAATCGAAAAAAATCAAGGGCCCGGCCCTACCCCCTCTTGTATGTGCCACTGCATACATATGAAATATTTTCAATAGGCTTGTTTAAATTAACACTATACTACAGGAGCATAAAAAGTTATCATTGACGAATTCCTGATCAAATGACGAGCGTGGAACCCGAACTGAAACCTGATTCCTCTAGCTTTCACACTACGTCATGCGAGTATTGAAAACTAGTTCCAATTTACTTGCATTATGTAGCTCTCCTCATACTGCGCTTCTAAACAGTGATGGAATCGGTACTTACGTATTATCGCAACAATCGCCAACTCTATTGATAACTCGCCAAATTGGCCACCCCCGATTTCCTACGTGTCGTAAGCGCTGAATTGGCAACCAGATGCTTCTTTTCATGTAATGTCGCCAATAGGTTGCGATAATACATAAGTACCATGGAGTCAAGACATAAACGTTTGATCCTGTTTGAGCAATGGTGTTAACACATTATGGGAACTATAATAATTTGATCACGTTTGGGAGAGTTATAAAAATTTCTATTTTGGAGAAACATCAAGACTAACATTGGAAATTTCAGACTCTTCAATGCTCATTAGGATGGGTTGTAGTCATATGGAGAAAAAAAATTGTTATTAAACATAACCTTCTTCTCTTATTCAATGGTTCGACAGCCCTAGGTGGGCCCTGGCCTTCTCCAGAAGTTTGCTGCAGGCATACCTACTTTTGGCAACTAACTGTTTTCCCGTTTTTGACCTTTAAAATATTTAGGTCTTTTTTGCCATAGTCAATCTATCTTAACGGGGTTCTGCATCAAGGTCTATTTCCCATGGGCTTTGCCAGAAAGATTTTCTTGCAGCAACGATCTTCATTCATTCTTGCTAGAGGACCAGCCCCTTTAAGTTTCTGTAATTTGACAAATTTTACAATATCAGGTTGTTTGTAAGTTTTGTAGAGTTCTAAGTTAGATCTTCTTCTCCATGATCCATTCACTTGGATCCCACCAAGAATGCAGCGTAAGATCTTTCTCTCGTAAATTCCCAAAGCTTCCTCATCGCGTAAATTCAATGACCAAGTCTCTGATGCATAAATCAGACTTTTAAATCTTATAAGACTTTTGTAAAGAACCCATTTAGTTCTTAATTTGAGTAAACTGGATTTTAAATAACTCTTCAAGGCATAAAAACATCTATTTGCAGCAGTGATACTTTTATAAATTTCTGGAGCCAGTTCATTTTTATTATTCATCTCCTTTCCCAAATAAGTAGCACTGTTAACTTTTTCAAATTAATAACTGCTAATTTCTATGTGACTAAGTTGTAAGTCAGACTTTAAACAAGGTAAATTATTTATTATTATAAAGTAAGTTATTTTTATTCTCGTTTACAGATAAGTTAATTCTTTTAGCACTTTGTTCTAAATTAAACATAACCTACCTATCGGAAATGATGTTCTGTAGTATGGAGGTTAGGAGAAAAGCAATTAAATATTTAGCTATAAAATTTAATATTACCACAAAGGGGTCGAAGTCCTTTTAAGATCTAAAAAATATCTTAAAAAATAGAAATTGGATCAACAAAATCAGAATTTTTTTTAGAGGGAACACTTTTTTTTACTAAAAGAACTAAGCTTACGAATCTATCACCTCTGAATAAATTTATTCTATTTACAAACCTGAAAAGAAATATTGCATGCAAAAAAGGACATGGCTCAATGTCAGGAAACATCACAAACTGGCAAGTTTTTCCAGCAATAATATCGAATCTTTTTTTAAAAGCATTTTTACTGTAGAAAAAATTTAAACGTTTAAAAGTTATACTGATTCTCTTATACTATTTATTCGAGTGGTGAAAAAGGCCGCTGAAAAAAGACCCCCTATAATCCTTTCTGAATCGTAAATTACTCCGAAGAGTGTCTGTTCAAACATTGGTATAAATAAGTAAAGAAAAATAATAAGCGTATCTCTCTCTCTCTTAAATGTATTAGAAATGTCAGTACCCTACTTTTAGCTTCAAGCCCCCTCAAGCGGGGGATTAGCAGCACTGAAAGGCACTAAAATAGCACTAAAAGAAGATTTGCTTAGAGTTATTTGCTGTGTATTTCAGTTTTGGAAACAGAAAATAACGTAAGCAACCAGCCAAAGCTTTGTTTGTGTCTGCAATGAAGCAAAATACAGAGATCCTTTATAATAAGTTATAACAGTTTTTCTGTGTTTTATAATTTTTCTTTACAGAAAATAAAAAAGTTTTTTTTAAGAACATCAATTGAAGTAAATACTTTCTTATAAGATAAATATATATAGACCAATGGCGCTCACAAAGGATTTTCAAGAGGGGGGTCGAAAGTCCCCCACTTTGGTATCGTGTTCCACAATACGCCGCTCAACATATTCTTTTGATTTTGTCGACTTTCGGGAACAAAAAACAATAAAAAATTAATTCTTGAATAAATAACTAGCATTAAGTTATAAAATTAATTATTAATAACAAATACATAATTCAATTTTACGTACTATATGCACAGGATTATAATCAATCGAAAAAAATCAAGTTCTTGGGGGGTCCGGACCCGGGGTCAACCCCCCTTGTGAGCGCCACTGATATAGACAGATACGGATAAATTTCTATGGGAAAGTATTTTGATATAATTATACACACATTTTTTATTATCTTAAACAAATCAGTCTATGGTCAATCGAGTCCAATTTAAGGAAGAGTACGGCAACATTTTCTCCTTTATCGGAATAGTTTCGTCGGTTGTTTGATCGTGAATTATTAAGTTCCCACATCAAGAAGCTATGGGCGACGGACCTTACAAACCATGGTCAAGTGACAAGATCGATACTTGAACTGGCACTCCATTCTCTCCAAGCTTACACAACACTCCAACGAGAGGATTTAATCTTGATAGATGGTCTTAAGTTAATCCCCCAAATACTGATTTTATATATACAGCTACAGTCTATAGTTATGATGGGTGATTGATTGATTGATTGAATATTAACGTCGCACTGTTTAGCTACACGAGGGCTTTTGGCGACGGATCGCGTAATTTTGAACCATGGTCAAGTGACGTGGACGACACCCTCTCCTAACTACCACACCACGCCAACGGGAGGACGTTTCAGCTCTCGACAGATTTAACGTGCATCGCTGCCCTACACGGCGGGTCTTTAGTGGTACTGGACTCGAACTCGTGACAAGGCAAGCCACGATCCGATACCTATACCACTCGGCTACCACGGCCATAGTTATGATGGGAGTTATCTTGGTAAATATCCATAGAAAAAGAGTTTTCTTAGTAAATAGCCATAGAAGAAAATAATTTTAATTTATATTTGTTTATTTTTGAAATGAGAATATTACCTCAAAAAAATGTAAATCGTAGCTGTTGTTAAATATTAAATATCTTTAGTATCTTTCAATTAGTCTAAAATTTAATTTCTTACAGAAAGTACTACGGGAATTTCAAGTGCTTATGTAACCTCCTTTTTATCTCATTATAACTAAAGCCCATTCGAGATAAAATACTGTGTAATCTCAATGAAAAATTAAATAAATTTTTCGAAGAAAATTATAATTGATAATATTAAGAAATCAATTATTTATTGCTAACATTTGTTTTAAAGCATTACATTTTTCAAACGAAAGGCAACCCCCATCCCAACAACAAAGTCATAATTTAAAAAAAAAAATGCAAATCAGTTTATCATTAAAAGTTCTAAGAAAGCTCTAAAAAATATAAACGCGCTCATAACTCTAATTGTAAATTAATTATTCACTTGCATATTTATATAAAATAGGAAAGGAATAAGTTAACATTTTATCCAAAGTATCTAAAACTAATACAAACTTAAACTTAAATAGTGTTGAATTTCGGAATGGAATGTATATATATGATGGAAAAGATATATAAAAAGTTTTCACATTATTAGTCGTGATTAAATAGTCTAATTTCAAACAAAATTGCATTGCATTGATTTATTACATCTTTATGTTATGATTAAAAATGTTTCTTCGTTTTTATTACAAACTGTCAATGCTATTGTAAAATTTTTATACAGAAATTTCAACTAAATAGTTTAAATCAAATTTTAAACCTTATTTTATGAAACTAATGAACTCCAATCAGTTTCTGAACAATTCTCACACTTATGGCATTGGTAACACATATATCTTAACAACAATAATACCTTTTTATCAAAAATGCTGAAAAAATATGTCAATATTATTGTTAAAAAGATTCCATTTTTTTTTAAATTTAAAAAAAAAAAGGATGGGGCTTTGAAGTTCCTGAACTTTTCAAATACTTTCCTTGAATATGCCAATTCTAATTATCATCGTTTTCTTCTTATCCTCATTGATATCAAGTTATATTACTGGTGTGATTTAAATCCAATTTAACCAATCCGAAAGCCTGATTACAGCTCGCCACCTCATTCATCAATTCCCAACTTTTTTTGGCGACACTATCTTCTTCATATATTTCGCCAAATATTCAGGGAGCGCTCCTCCGCTCCAGGCAACCCTACGCGCGAGAGATCTGTCTCGGATTTGACGTTGCCATAGAAACCGATTCCAGAGCCTCCCGTTGGTCGGTTCCTGGCAATGATTTGTAGTCCTTTACTACTGTCTGAGCGCTTAACAGTGGACAAACTGAAATATTATTGCACGGATGCTCTTCGTATTTAAAAACTAAAAATCTTCATATTTTTTTTCTTAAGGCGGGGGTGTAGAATGAGTTCAAAGTTTTACTTTTTATTACAAAACTTGCTCATAAAAATAAAACTATGTTCTTACTGGAAAATGCATTCTGTATTCAGATAAGAAAAGAGCGGGGGGAGATGCTAAATATTTGGTGGATTTTCAGGAAAGGCTGATCTTTCAAGAAAGATTTAAGGGAAAAATCTCTCTAACATGGGTATTTATCGTGAAATATGTGTATTTTATGCAGTGAGCGA
>BMAV01024049.1:0-39217 GCA_019973955.1 Trichonephila inaurata madagascariensis | reverse complement strand
TGGAGAAAGGAATGGATGTTAAAGACAAAAATAAAGTAATAATATAGTAATAGTAAAATAATCTCAATCTTTTCATGTAAAACATTATGAGATCGAAATTCTCTGAAACTGCTATACAAATTTCTTATTTATCTAACCAGCTTCTATGTTTAAAACTATTTATTCTAATAAATATCTTTTTTTAGCCACCGATATATTGTACACTAGGATGGATCGCAGTTACAAGGAAGTAAACAATTATTATTTATATAAACCAACCTATGCAGAAAAAAAAATATTTTATGGTATGAAGATAAAGAGAAAAATGATTTAAAAGAATAATTTCAAAATTTATAATATTGCCACAAAAGGGTTGAAGTTACGAAAAAAATGGAAAATGACTTAATTTTGGTGAAATGCTTTTAGACTCAAAATAATTATTTTTCTACAGTAGAAATAACCAAAAGCGATGATTACTGATAAGTGAATATTGTGTGTGTGTATGTGTGTCTCGAGTAAGTAAGTAGAATAATGTATACAGATTTCATAACTAAGCTCTCTCTTCCCCGCATTGTCGAAAATAACTCTAAAGAATATGTTAAATGTACCTGATGTGCTTTTTTTCAGTTTCTACTATTAGAGTTCACTCTCTCCCTATATATATATACACAGTCGGATCTATAAATAACGAAGTCGCTAAATCCTGAAAAAAGTTCGTTATACAGAGGGTTCATCTTTCAATTTTCTTTATAAACCACATAAAACAAATTTTAAATTCATAAACACTATATATAATTAAAAAGTAATTATTCATACCTTTTTGTAAGTTAATATATATTAATTTTATGTATCTTACCTATCAAAAACAAAGAAACGAAAGAAAAAAAAATCGCAAGGAAAGTATCTTGACACCTGTATCTACTTCCTGAAGAAATTTTTTCTTTGATGCTCAAGTACTTACGTTTTGACCTTTTCGAGCTACAAAAAATGAAGATCAGTACGACTGACCAAAACTATACAAGTGAACGGAGACTAGTTCAAGGACACGGGAACACGAAACAACTTCACTGAGAGTGAAAGAGGATATCGAAGATGTTTACAGTGAACTGGACAATGGGGGTCAAAGGTTGCACTTCTTGGATGAAGCGCCCAGAATTCTATTGCTCTTAGTGAGTTAGTCATCTAATAAAACCAGTTCTAGATTAATGACCCCTATAAAGTGTATTAAAAGAGAGAATAACTTCAAATGCTCTGAAAAACTTTAAAAATAGAGAGAAAAAAACTGAATTACAAGAGAAAAAGTTCGTTAGATAGAAAAATTCGCAATATGGAGGTTTGTTACACGCAGGTTCAACACTATATATATATGTGTGTGTGTGTGTGTGTGTGTGTATTTTGTGCATATATTCAGGAATATATCCCTTTGATGACTTAACTTTTCTTTTCAAACCTTTGCCTAGAACTTTTTCCTATAAATTAAACTTTTCGTGAAGTAAAGCTTGATTTTCAAGTTGGTCCTCACAATATATTGTTACTTTATTTTTTATTGCGTAAAAGAAGTACTTTTCAGAAAATAATTGATTATTTGTCATATGATTTAAGGAGTAGGAATGTGTGTAATAATCCTCATGTTCTTTCAAAAAATTCATTGTTTTAATTTATTAAAGTCTTTACATATGTATGCCATATGAAATTTTATTTTTGATTTTATCTGAGATATTAATTTGCTATTGAGTTATTTACGGTTAAGTCTTCAAAATATATTTCCATTGTATGAAGCATGAAAAACAATGAAGGATTTTTTCTCTTAGAAGGCTATAAATTTATTCAGAAAAATAATAATATATAAGTCTAAAATCACAACTTAAACATTTAAACTTCATTTTCAAGAAATAAATTTAATTTTTATACAGTAAAAAATATTATGAACACGTGATTAGTTATAATAATAGATAGTATTGGTAGAGTTTTTTTTATATACACATAATTTTACTACATAAAACTTTCCCACTTGGAATATACGAAAATAACATCTATAAAAGTTTTTAAAATAGACACAAATTAATAGTTCACATACACAAAGCAATAAATATAGTACAGAACATCTTACTTCAACAGCATCGCCATAAAAATTAGATTTTCCCTTATTTGATAGAGTGTAGAGATTCTTGTAGGGATCTCAATTTAGGTGAGTTTTAAAATAGCAATAATAAATCCCCAATTATAATAAATAATCCAAATAAACCAATATATTTTAAACTGCTTAAAAATTTTGATACCAGTCCGTAAAGAACTCTAAGGCCCATTTTAAAATGGAGTTATTTTTAGTCACTTTTAAAAATCGTCACTAAATGGCAAAATATAATGAACTTTTCTTCAAATTTGGCTTCAAATATTCAATTTTGAAGTACTATTGATTTTGTGGGTGTGTGATTAGCACAAAAAATATATTGGATATACACTTCACATTATTTTAAATATAAATTTGAATCAGCGGCTCACACAAAGAAATCAAGGGTTATGGGGGAAACGGGTCCAGACCCCCTCATAGCCCCTGATTTTTTGACTATGTATGTAGTACGTAAAATTTAATTAAGAGTTGTTATTAATAATTAATTTTATTAATTAATGCTAATTTTTTTTATTCAATAGTTAAGTTTGACTGTTTTTTGTTCCCGATATTCGACAAAATCAAAAGAATATGCTGGGCGGCGTATTGCAGCATGATAGGAGAAAGGTGGACTTTCGACGCTGTCCACTTTCGCCCCCTTCCACTTGAAACATTCCTGTGTGCACCACTGATATGAATTCTCTTATACAAAAATAATCGTTTTTATTCTTTAAAATGAAGCTGTGCATGAAAAAACTAATTTTAAAAGAATATAAGAATATGTACACAAAAACGAAAAGCACATTGAAAATAGCCGTAATTGTGTAATATCCGAAATATTTTTAAGCAAGGGGTCATTTAGGGATGATTAGAGATTATTCATTTGCTAATAAGTACGAATATTTTATCTATTACATTTTATGGGGGGGAAAAATAAAGCCATTTTAATAAGGATGCAATACAAAGGGAGTAAAAAACAAGGAAATTTCTAAAAAATCAGCAACATTTGTGGAAAAAGTTATTTTGTATTTGGAGGATGGCAACATGTAAAAATTTCGTACTAAAGCTTATGTTTGCGAACTGTATGTAAAAATCTTTTGATTAAAAATAAAATAGAAAAAAAAGAAAATACTACTGAATTTTTCAAACTTTTTTCATTGTTATCTAGCGAATAATTTCATTGATTTTTTAAAACATAATTTTATCTCGGAAGTGTTACAAATTTTTATCCCGATGAAGATACTACATTAAAATTTGCATTAACACTGAAATGAGAGCTGAAAATGAGCTTTATCCAGCAATAAATAAGTAATGCATTGAATAAGTTATATTTATCATTTCTGAAGTGAAATCATAACACATATGAGGCAAATCAAAATGAAAAAAAATCTCATTACCAATATCAAGTGTAATTATGGAAATTATATTTTTTCTAAGAAATTTTAGCTAGTAAATATCTTTTTTTTCTTTAAAAAAAATTATTTTGCTATAATGTTAATAACTATGTAATATTTTAGAAAATAAATTATTATTTTCTTTTGATGTTGTAACTAGTAAGTAATACTTAAGCAAACTTAGAATTTAAAAAACTCGAAATATGAAAAAAAGCAAAATATGCCAGTTAAATATTTGACAGTTTAAAAACATGATAATTTTCCCTTCCTTAAGACATCGGAAATTAGTAAAAATTTATTCAAAAAACTTTTTTAATAATTTTTTTAAATGAAATAAAAATCAAAGTATATATATGTTTTTTACGTAGAATATTAATATGTAAGTAAATAACTCACAATAATTATTTTTAAATTGCTTCGTGAAATTGCATTTTTCTCGTATAAATAATCCAAGGGGAAAATATATATATGTATATGTTGAATTACCTAATAAAATAAAAATTTCTCATATATCTTAAACATGAATAAGACTATGCATTCAAAAATGCGTATATAGTCTTGAAATAACTTTAATACCATACAATCCGAAAAATAATCCGCCATCAAACATAAGCTCCCTCTCACACTTGAACTTCTCCTTTAATGCTTTTTATTTACAGTCTCAACTCCTTTTTATTTATTTCGTCTTTCATTTGTGACATAAAATCAAGTTTTCAAGGGTAAATTTGTTTTAAATATTAATTTTAAGGTTCTTTTATTTTTGAACTAAAATCGTTTAATTTATTAATTAAAAATTTAACATTTCAAAAAAAAAAAAAAAAAAAACTTTTTTTTTCAGTGTAGTAAAGAAGATTTTCAAGGCTTAAGAGTAAAAAAAAAAATTTTTTTAAACCACCTTTAATCTCGATCACATGCTGTCTTTTACAATGAAAAAAAAAATCTCCAGCTGTAGAAGGTTGGAGAATTTATCGGGATTTCCCGAGAAATCAAACACTAATTCTAAAAAGTTATACTGAATACGTCTAATTGTATAAGAACATGTGTCGATTCCACTTTTATGTGATAGTTAAAATATCGCGTTTTTGTTTATTTACTGACGAGCTGTTACTGAATTAAACATTATAGATTTAATTATTTATGTGTCAAACTTTTCATAATATTTTCGAAGAAAGTTTATACAATCATTAAAACTAAATTAATAAGTATTATTTTATTCTAGATTGTGTAAAATTTTAAAAACATTTATAATAGGCAATAAATATGATAGCTCAAGCGTTTTAATTTTTTGTTGGAGTTTACTAAATCTGATTTAAAAAAATCTCTCTATAACCCTTATACAAATTCTACAAAGTTTTAATTAAACATTTAAAATTAATTAGGCATAAAATTAAGTTTTTTTGCGCAAAAGTAAAACATAAAATTCGAAAAAATACACCTAATAAATTGACTAATAAAAAGGAAATCCTTTTATCATTTGAAATTTTTTCATAAAAATAAAAATTCAATAAAGATTAAATTTTTTCACGTATAATAATTTTCGAAATATGACTATGATTAAATTATAGAATAAAAATAATATATTATTTATTTCGAATAATGTAATTTGATCTCTTACAATCGTGAAAAACTTTTAAAAATAGCAAAAAACCATATCAAAATTTTGAAGCATATTGAATAATAATATGAAAGTTCAAATAAATTGACGCAAAATTTCAATTGAATGTGCGTGTCGATTTATTTTTCTCTATTTATTAGATTGTAGCTCTTTTCTTACATAATATTGAACTTTAAAAACTAAATTAAATTGTGTTTATTCACATTATTTGATAAGTACAATCTTAAATTTTATTTCTAATCAGTGATCAGATTAAATTATTGTCACATAGAGAATATTATCTTTTCTGTGTTATTTTTTCGAAGTTTCTTTATTTTAAATTGCAACAGATATTAACATTTTGGGTTAAAGCAACATTATTTTCAGGAGCATATTTTTTTTTTACATTATCATTCTTTAGTATTCAGTTTCACATACTAAAAGAACATAATTTAATTAAATATTTACTTAAAATATTTAAAATTTTGAAAGATCAAATCAAAATTTAAAAAAATATTAACTATACTCCGGGGTATATTAAAATTGCAACACCAGGAAGAAAAGCACATAAAAGTTTTACTTATTGCACATATACATTCACATATGCATGCACATATACATTCACATATACATGCACATATGCATTCACATGTACATGCACCAGTAGCGCACACAACGGGGATGTCCTAGGAGTCCGGACATCCCCCCAAGCCTTTGCTTTTTTTCCGTTTGATTATAATTCTAAATATATAGTATGTAAAATTTAATCAAATGTTTGCTATTAATGATTAATTTTATTAATAAATGCTAATTATTTATTCAATAATTAGTTTTTTAGTGTTTTTTGTTCCCGAAAATCAGCAAAATCAAAAGAAGCATGATACAAGAATGGTGGACTTTCGACCCCCCCCCCCTTGAAAAATTCCTGGGTGCGCTACTGACATGCACATATACATTCACATATACATGCACACGCATATACATTCACATATACATACGGCCGTGGTAGCCGAGTTGTCAAGGTATCGGATCGTGGCTGGCCTTGTCGCGAGTTTGAGCCCAGTACCACTAAAGACCCACCGTGTAGGGGAGCGATGTACGTTAAATCTGTCGTGAGCTCAAACGTCCTCCTGTTGGTGTAGTGTGGTAGTTAGGAGAGGGGGTGCCAGCTCAGGTGTCGTCCACGTCACTTGACCATGGTTCAAAATTACGTGGTCCGTCGCCAAAAGCCCTCGAGTAGCTGAACAGTGCGACGTTAATATTCACTCACATATACATGCACACACATATACATTCACATATA
Organism: Trichonephila inaurata madagascariensis; assembly: GCA_019973955.1. Lineage (NCBI taxonomy): Eukaryota > Metazoa > Arthropoda > Arachnida > Araneae > Nephilidae > Trichonephila > Trichonephila inaurata. Next base: position 32,837 of record BMAV01024049.1, on the reverse strand, counting down.
CATTGCACAGTAGGAAGTAAATATAATTAAATCTCCAGACAATTTGGTGGTATACCGGGTTTGACATTAGTATACACAGCTGCAGCCTCTCGACGGTTCTAACCCAGCTAGGCATCGTGTTGAACTGGGATTGGCTGACAAGTACGGGCAAATCATATCATGTTCTAATTGCTTGTCATACTTCATCAATCGTAATGGCTAGAGATTGGTAGCGGACCAATCTGTCAGCAACCAGGAGATGTGTAGAACTTGATGTCGAACACCCTCTATGTCGAGAAAGTTCAGGACATGACGGGTTGTATGTGGGTTTTCGTACTTTTACTTTGTTGAAACATGACTTATCTGAGGCCTTGAAAATAGAGCACAACAATCTACCTTTAATGCTGGCAGATTATCATCATACCACGTGCAGGGCCCTTATGACGATGTCGTATGCAAGCATGCAGGGACGTCTTAAGGCATGGGCCAACTGGGCTTGTCCCCACTGCCTCGGCCACAATGGAAGCCTCGACTCGTTCTCGACTTCGACTTAATAAGATCCTAATTCAAATAATTTCAACGGCTAAATGTTATTTTCCGTTGTATTCCCCTACAAACTGGGAATTTCGGATGATGTGTTAACTTTCTACTTGTGATGACCGTCGTCCACATACAGGTCAAGGCCTACTCCATACACCATCATTACTTATGCAGTCAAAAGGCGGCAGTCGGTAGAGCCGGTTTGTGCGATTGTGTCTTACATTTATTTGATTCGGGTTATTGTTTGTACGAGTATTTGACAAGGCATGCTATGTTCTATCTTTTTTTAAGGGTCATAGGTAGGGACTACATTTGTGTAGGGTCCCAGGACCTTCTTCTAAATAGGGACTTAAGGCCTGGTTTTGAGTAGGAGCCCAGGGCCTCAAGAAGTCTTAAAATGTCCATGCAAGCATGCTACGTAAGCTCTCATAGACACAGATATGTTTATCATATTACTGCCTGCAGAAATGAAATATGACTGAAAAACCGACGTGGTGCCACTCCTTTATCCAGTTTTGTTGTTGAGCGCAACATTGTCGCGGCGTGTCTCTGTGCTGTGATGTCAAAGGAAACTGCTCTAATGGTCACCGTGCTGCACGAAACGTCGGTGCATTCCTCGTGCGGATACATGTCGTGCAGCAAACTAACTTAAGATCCGTAATGTAAGATCCTGCAAGGCTAAAGTATGTGGAATCAAGAATTGATTTCCCCATAGATTAATTTGTGAAAAGTGGTGGAAGATGATTCTCATGAAAAAATTTTGATCATAAAGTCTTCTTGCGGAATCACGTGAAATACCAACGCCAGCAGATCAAATGTCATGTCCTTATTCCTTCAAAATTATGAGAGAGACCTCAGAAACTAAGTGGTCATGATCGTGAACTCGTGGCCGATCTTGTGTGTTCGAGCCTTGGTGCCACTGAAAACCCGCCGATTAGAGGGGTGATACCTGACGCAAGTTAAATTTGTCGAAGCAATAGTTGGCGCAGTATGAAAGTTTGTAGAGTTGGGCGCCAGCTCAGATGTCGTTCTTGACATTTGGCTATGGCTCAAAATCATGAGGTTCGTTGCCAACAGTCTTCGTTTTCTTTCAAAGTGTGAGGTTAAAAGACAATAAACAATCAGATAAAATTCTCGAGATCCGTGCTAGAAGCCCATTGTAAGCTTTGTTGCCAGAAATTAATTGAAACATAATTTTACTTAAAAAGGAGCTAAGGATTACATGATATATTAATTTGAAATGACGAAATTTGTCTCCAGTACATGATTGACAATACCATATTTACAATTCGGATTTTGGTTTAAAATCGGAACAAATCGTAATATTTCACCCCATGCGTTATCCACTAGATTCCGGGGAGAGTATTTTTCTTCGGAATTATTTATTTAAAGAAATACTTAACCATGTAAAGTTGTTATCTAATAATATTTCAAAAACAAATTTAAAAACTAAGGTTTTTTTTTAAAGTTTTTCTTTTTTATTAAAAAAAAATTATTTTAACTATTTAATAACTCTCACGAAGAACTGTTATAGAAATTTTTTTTCTTAAAGAAGAATGTGAGAAGGCAATGCCTTAGTGGTACTACCTTAGTGGTTTTCGTAAGAAGGCAAATAATGAATAATGCTTCGCTAATTAATACTATAATTAATTCCATAATACTAGTAATTAACTCCATAATTGAGATTAATTGCGTAATTTACCATTGATTTTCCATTGACTAGTTTATTAGATAAATTTATTTCCTATCGAGTAACATTTCTACTTCTAATAAATAATAATTATACTCAACAAATTTTATTTAGCATTTAATCATTTAATTTATTTTGTTTGGGATGTAATAAATCAGCTTAATGTATCAATTATATTGCAGTGCTTTTACAGCTGTCGTTATTATATGTATGGAACTAAGTATTACACACATTGTATTAGTTAAATTACATGCCATAATATCGAGACCATTTTTCATGTTGTTTGGCGCAGCTAATGCCCAACAACATGATCCTTGAAAAAAAAAATGATTATTAAGATTAATTATTGCGTTATTTTCTGTAAATCCTTATTTAATCAATTATTAAAATACTTCGGGAATAAGATAATATATCAATAACCTATTATATAGTTCTCATTCCCTCGAAATAAAGCATGTGACCGCGTAAGGTAATAGATTCGTGGCCAGCACGTCATGAGTTTGAGCCTAGCACTGCTGAAGACCTGCCGTGTAGGGGAGCAATGCACGTTAAATCTGTCGAGAGCTCAATCGTCCTCCCGTTGGTGTGGTAGTTAAGAGAGGGGGGTGCCAGTTCAGGAATCGTCCCCATCCCTTGAACATGATTCAAAATTAAGAGGTCCATCGTCAAAAGCCCTCGAGTAGCTGAAGAGTGTGACGTTAATATTCACTCACTCAATCGAAATAAAGCATTCTTTAAAATTAAATTTTAAAAGATAATTTTTTCTTAGTTTAGAAAAAAGTGCAAAAGTATATATTAATTAAAGATCTATAAGATCTTAAATACAGTTTTCTAGAGAATACCTAAAAGGTTGCAAAGTTTCAATTTGAACATATATTTTTTTTTATATTTGATTAATTGATCTTATTAAATATTTAATAATCGGCCCAATTTTTTAAAAAATTTATGCCTTGAAAATATGAGTTTATTTTGGAGAGTATAAATTTAACTTTTGATTTTAGATCGCAATGCATATATGTATATATAATTTTACATTTTAGAGCTCAAAAATTAATAAACATTTATAAAGCAATGTGATTTATTACTAGTTTTCAAAAGTTATTTATTATTCATTCATTCTTATTACTTTATACACGAGTTGTCTTTAATAAACCGTTTATTGAAATTTCAAGCTAACTCAACATATGTTTTATTGGTTTTCAGCAACAAGGAGAATTTTCGCGTGCGGTATAATAATTGTTACATAATTCCCATCTCAATTAGAATTTCTCCATCCCACTTTTTTTTTTTTTTTTTTTGAAAATATTATAAAATGATTATTTCATTTAAATATTCAATCACGTAGTTTTGAAAATCACTTTCTTATTAGACGTTTCGAGAGTTAATTTATAAACGTTGATTGTGATTGAAATAATTTTACATATTTTATAATAACGAACAATTTGTATAAAATTTGTGGAAACTTCAACATGACTCGATTGCATAAAAGAGCTTACTTTTCAAATCTTTGTGTTTTAAGAATACTTTTTTTTTTCTCTTTTTAGTGACAACTTATTTAATTTGAGAGAATAATGTATTAAATTGATTTCATATTCATGAACTGAAAATTTGATATTCAAAATGTTTAAAAATTTTTAAATAATTTTTAATAGTAATTTCATAACCTAATTTGCGCTGATGTAATTTTACGTATAGATTTTCAAAAACATAATTTTAAATAGATTCATTTTTCATAAGATCTAAGTTAACATGTGATGCTAAAATATTCATCTTGTGTGATACATTATAGATTTTAAATTATAAATATAGGTATATAATTTGGTGAAAATCGATTTCTAATTATCTATTCTATTATATATTCTTCAAGCTGGATTACTATAGATTTGTGTTTGCTCGTTACCTACTTCTATAATAGATTTATCCTAAGTAAAAGAATAAAAAAATTAAATACTTTGGAAACATTTTTTTAAAGCTTTAATTTTTTAAAAAATAATTTAAACTTAGAAAAATAACACATATTTTATTTATATGCAGACTACCACCTTCTCAGTTAGAATCATGCGAGTTTGATACAATTGCTGATTTGGGGCCATTCAACACCTTTTTATATAAAGAACACACACACACAATCCCCATTAAAAACAAATACAAAAAACACATATACACAAACAAACAACCGATTCCGAGTACGTTTCCAATCACCGGCAAAACATTATCTCTCCTCCCCGCAGCCCAGCGTAGGTAGGACGGCAGCCGCAACTCCACATCCACCGGTAATCACCTTCCCCATCTTTTAACTCTACCCCCGCCTCATCCTCAGCTACGGTTGCGACTTAATTATAGAAAATCCAGGCAAAAGGCCTCTGCTAACTAATTAAAGGATCAGGACTTTTCGGGAAAAGGGCACTGTTTGATACCCCCTTAAAACCTCTGGAGACTGGTGACTGAAACAGAAAACGGGATATTTTCTGGGGGATTTAGGAAGGCCCTCCAAAACGCTGTTCATCATTAGGAAGGAGAGGAGAAAGAGCGAGAGAATATATTCTATTCTTTTTCCTATCCGTCTATCAGAAGGAAGATGGTTGGAGAGCGGAGTGAGGGGGAGGGGAGCCCCACTGCATTTGTAAAAGTAACGTAGATTTGGACGGTGAGCCCTCGCCGTATATCATCGTCGCTATCGCCGCTAGATTTAGTTTCGGTTTGCCGTGGCTGCTGCGGCGTTTTTTCTGCGGAGGGCAAGTTAGAGGGTTGTTGTTTTTCCGAGAAAAAGTGGTGTCGTTTTAGGGGTTGAGTGATTTTTCGGTCGATGAGAAATTAGTTTTTTCCCCCTTTTCTTTCTTTTTTTTTTTTCATAATGGATTTGCTTGGAGGAATTGTATTAATTAGTGTTAGGAAGATCATGGAGTGTTTTTATAATTACTTATTTTGAAAAGAATAAGAGGACTTTGCGTTCCTTGAATTCAATTTGTAATCTGCATTTTTGTTCGAAATAAGACTCTTTACTGTTGATAAATTTGTTTGACTAAACGATGTTCATGTCTATTGGCGTTAATAGTTAAATATGTGTTAATATTTACAAAAAATAAAAGGGGCTTAGTTAAGATATAGAATTAAATATTTTTAAGGATCACGCAATTTACTATCAATATGTAAATATTATTTAATTCGTTGTTTATTCATTTATCTCAATAACATTTTTTTTTAATTTAGGAAATAACACATACTTAAAATATTACAAATATCATAAAATTGGCGATTTTGAATTAAGTTGCAATAAGTTTTTATAGTGTTGATTCATAATCAATGATTTTTTCTCTTTATTTAAATGTTCCAATATCATTAAAAAGAGCTCAAACCTCAAGTAAAGTATTTGTATCATTTACAGAAAGGAAAAGTTAAACAATATTTCTCCTTAAAAATTCAGTAATTATTCTATTTTACACACATAAGTAAATCATTATTTGCACATACTTGTATGATATAGTTTTTATCATCATAATTTACGATCAATTAAGATTTAAAAAATAATACATAAACTAAGCCTCTACATGTAAAAAAATATATCTCATAGTAATTTTTTTTGCATAATAATGCATAAAGAGATTAATAGTAAATTAAGAACAGTTTTTTTAATTGCGTAACTTATTCTTATTATTCATTGAAATTTCAAATGATCTAGGGTTTTATTGTCTTTAAGGTATCCGACCACTTGCGACAACTTTTTTTTTGAAAAAATGAAAGTATGGGGATTTTTTTGTGATTTTTAGATTTATTTGGTATATTTTAAGGAAAAACTCCTAAAATGGAAAACAGAATTTTTTTTATTATAATTAAAATGGGAAAAAACTGGTTAAAATGTACAAAAAATTACATAAACGGGGCCCGCTCTGTACAAAACTTTTATGAACGAATTCTCAATTTTTCAATTTTGATGTGTTACTTTGTTATTCATGTTTGAAATGACCTTCAGGATAAGAGATATTTTAATTTTTACAAAAACTAGAGCCTTTTATCTTAGTGATTATATGAAATTGCTTAAAAAAACAGTGATTATATTCACATAAAGGACTGTAAATTTTGAAATAAAACAGTGAGATTGATAAATCTGAGTCAAAACACTTCTACTGTTATACAGAACATACACAAGAAGTTTCAGCAAATTATTTCCAAAATCTTTTGAGCAATTTTTGTCCCCGTTTGAACTTTTCGAAGAAAACACATTTCGAGTAAAACGCATTTTAAAGTTTGACATCTTACGTAAAATTATGACATCTGCTTTTACTAAAACACTTGTAGTTTTTGTTCTAGTGAACGGAAAATAAAAAACGTGGTATTTTTATAAAGATAATAAGATGGCCTATAAAATAAAATTATAAAAAAAAATTGCCAATTTTTAAAAAAAATACTGATTTTCGGGTAGTCGAATACCTTAAGCGTGGACAATCATTAAACAGTCCATTCACGGATTTTGTGTCTATCTTCAATTGATAAATGCAAATGCGAATTGTTAAAAGTAAGAAATTGATTTAGATGATTAATAGCTTTAGAAACAGTTCATAGTCTGTTGTTAACGGACTAATTCTGAATTACAGTCAGGTGACGATATCTTAGACTAGGGGCGGGAAAACTTTTCCAGGGTATGGTCTACTTCTAATTTTTTCAAGGGTAATGGTCCAACAGTGGCGTGGTGAGCTAAAAAAACGATACAATATTTATCATAACTTAATAATAAACATGAGATGTGTATACTTACCAACATAACTACAATAAAAAAAAACTTACACTTTTAAGACCCCGTTTAAAGCAAGATACAAGTATAATAATAATAGCCACAAGTATAATAATATCAAATAAAACATTTATTTTATCAAACTATAAAAAATACATTAAAATATTAAAATTTGTATTTCAAGTTAGAGTTTTCGCAGTTATAGTCAGTAGAATACTTAGTCTACGTACTGACAATAAATCTTGAATATTTCGGTATATAATTACCAACTGCTAATACTAAATGCTTGAGCGGTCACAACAAAATGTCTTGGAGGTCCACCGGTTGTTCGCGATCGGCTTAGTGCCCACCCCTAACTTAGAAGAATCCACACCACACCTAAGTGCTGAAGAAAACAGAAATACGGAGGATAAGCAAATGACGCCAAATTAGGCCATTATGGACTTCCAAGTATTAGTTTTATCAAGTATTATCCACATAAGCAGGGAAAATAGGCTGTTTATTATGTTACTTTATACTTGCAAAGCATCGGTAAAAATATAAAATATCTACTTTTCCTGAGCGATAATGAAATCTTAATGATATTCTTGTTATTTTTTAAGAAAACAACAAAGAGGAGCAATAGCCTTTGTTGTTCCATATTCTTCATGTTCCATTCAATCAACAACACCGGAACAAATACATTTACCTGAATAATTTTATCATAGAGATTTTGTGCCAATATCTCGAACTGAAATACTTTTATTTCATTAATTTATCCATTTTAAAATAATTTAATTGTATAGATGTATATATATTTTTTATCATATTTGAGACTAACACATGTGTCGTCTAAGCCAGTGCTCCGCAACCTTTTTATCATTGTGGACCGGTCAACGTTCGATAATTTTACCGCGGCCCGCTGAGGGTTGGACACGTTGATTCTTTATATTTTAGATTGTTTTGATTTAAAAATTTTAATTTAGTTACATTTAAATATGCCTTCAGAATAAAATATAGTTACACCAAAAATGAATACAAGTGATTTAACATGGAACATAAAGTGATTTCCGTGGAAAGTTGCGCAAATCCGAGGGAAATGCACCACTTTAAATAAAATGGCAATAGTTTAATGTTATTTAGGCGGCCCGGCACCATTTGATCCACGGACCAGTACCGGTCCGTGGACCGAGGGTTGCGGATTACTGGTCAAAGCCATTGTACCCCCTTTCCATTTTACGGCCGCGTTAAAGTCGCCCATCCGGTATAGTGGTTAGCGACGCTGACTTCTCTGCCGCCAGGCTTGAGTTTGAATCCCGGAGAAAACATGGATTTTTGTAAAATGTATAGTGCCTTTGCGGCATGGGGGTACTATAAACAGCCATCAAGCCGCAAGTCCTCTCGTGAGGTTGATGGAAAGGGAAAAGTCCAGCTCCAGGTCCATAGTCAATAGTCTTCGAGTTGCTTTATAGTGCGGCTTTAAAAAACACTCATTATTCTCTATCTTGGCATTTCAAAGGACCATTGGGCGCATGTGCACATGGGACGAAGATCATCAAAATAAGTCCTGTTTTTTGTAAAATAACCAACGGCTTTTTTATTTGCCTAGATTTTATATTTTTGAATCTAATTTTGCTCTAGAATATCAAAGTGAAATTTGGCAATAAACCTCATATTTCTAATTCAAAGCTCTACGTGGCTGCTTGCACTCCAAATTTTCAAAGAACTTTCCGCAATACTTTCATAATTTGTTTATTTCTTTATATGGTCATAGTTGATTATAAAATAATATAGTTATTTTTGTTGTTACTTATGCCACCTGATCCACAGTAACATCAGATCACAAGGCCCACAATTCATCATGACAAGGGGAAAGCTCTTTAGCCGTAGCTTTGAGTATCATACAGGTGACAGTACGATTTGGCTCGGTTCCATCTCAATTTTGAAGGAGAACACCTTGGGGGTGGTCAGAGGCCTCCCACCTCTCTTTCCCTTCCTCCAACATCCCAAGAGGACTTGCGGCTCGACGACTATTTAGAGTACCCCCATGCCGCAAAGGCACTATGCATTTACAAACATCCATGTCTTCTCCGGGATCCGAACCCAGGCTCTACGGCATAGCAGCCAGTGTCTTTAACCACTATAGAGAATGAGCGGCAGATAATTATTTTTAAATATTCCATTTTTAAAGTGCTTAAAACACACACATGTTCTTCAAAAAAATTAGAACTTTTACACTGTTTAAATACTTTTTTTAACTAGCTGAATAAGCAAATAAAATAATTTCTGCTGTAGCAATTAGGTACAAAATATTCCTATCCATTTTCATTAAGGAATGTAACCCAAATAAATGAAGGAATTCATCTATTCTTCATCCCAGCATCAGCGGAACAAAACCAAAACGAAAGGGGGTGGGGGAGAATCACTATTTATTCCATACAAAACCCCAGAAATTTATCGAAGAATTTTCCTTCTTTTTTTAAAACAACTCCTAAGTAGAAAAAGTAACGCAAAGATCGAAACCACTATCATTTCCAAAAGAAGAAATAGAAGTACCAGTAAAAGAAAAAAAATCGTTTGAAGTGTCTTTTTCTCGAGTATTACGTCGTTTCCAGAGGCGAGAAATTCCTACTTTAGTTTTTTTATTTTTACTTTCTTTATTTTTTTTCCTGCTTTTACTTCAAATGACCACTTTTTTTCCGCCGTTGTATCTATTTCCCAACGTGTGTGCGGGTGTACCGATAGTACTTTGATGTATAGCGGTGGCAGCTTAGGGTGGCATTTCGCTTTGGCCTGCACATTGGTCAACGCCGATTGAAAGTTTACTCACGGAAGAGATGAAACCGACGCACATTTATAGCTGCTGCAGCAGGACATCCATTTCTTCTTCATCTTTATGATAGACTTGAATGCTTTTATATATATATATATAAATGCTGCCGTGAAGAAGGATGCTCAATATTTTTTCCCTATCTTTTTGAAAAAATATTACAAACTTTAAACAAAAAGTTAAAAATTCTCTAGAGATAAATTATTAACTTGTGAAGCTTATGTTAGTCAAGTTTAGCTTGATAGACGTTTTATCAGAACAGCGCGATATTTTTTAACTTTGCTTATATTTAATTTTGAGACTATAACACTGTGCTTCTCCAACTTTCAATATTTGCGATTTAATATTCAATTATAAATTTCATTGTTTCCCCAACCATACTTACAATAACAGTTTATTGAACTCAGTATAATACAATGCTTTGACGCTAAAGCTACAATACGACTTTAGCTTCTTAAGTGTCACCGACGTATATACACGTCTTTCTAACCCAATTCGTTAATTGCCCCGGACGTATATATAAGTCTTTCAGAAGTACAATGTTTTCTGTGCACAGCTATCCATAAAATTATTAAAAAGGTTTTTGAATGCAATAAAAGGACCTTGACAGTGTTTATGAAGAATTTACTTATTTCAGAGGATTTGCTTATTTATGCTTTTTCTTTCCCCACCCCCAACGTGCCTACGCGGAAAACTTTGCCATTGGGGAGCGAATTGCGTAACTTTTTATCTGCAGATAAAGAATTAATTATAAACATTATAAATCATGAAGTTAAGTGTTAATTTTTGTATATAATTTTATATATGAGAAGCTCATGGGTTCCCTGGTAATTATTAAACTTGTTCTTACAGTATTGTTAAAGTAATTTTGAAACACATTGTGCAGTACCGATACATTTATGAGTTTATTATATCAGTGTAAATGTGTATTTAATTTTTTATTATGTCAGAATGTATTTTTTGTTTGTTTACTTTCAGTAAATTAATAATTTTCCTTAAAAAATAATCTTTTGTTTACGACTTTTCAATATGCTCACGCCACCCCCCTCTCGTAGAGTTATCCGACCCCCACCCCCCAGGGGGCTGCACTCCACAGTTTGAGAAACACTGGACTATAACGTAACCGGTGTTCAAAAGTTAAGCACATAACTTATTTCTTTAAGGTGATTGGCTACGTTTGGAACCGTGATTTTGTGAAAAACGTACAAATGAATAAATTTTCGATATTCAGTGTCCTTTGAATTAAAATACTCATATAAAATTGTTTTGAAAGTATTATTCCAAGAAAAAAAATATTTAAATGCAATTTTTTGGCAAAAAAAGAAAAAACAAGAAAGAATGACATGTTTTCAAAAACATTTTTTGAAAAATGCTTCGATAATAAATAAATATATATATATATATATATATATATATATATATAAAATATATATATAAAAGGTCAATTTTTACTAACAAGAGATCACATCCAAAAAAAAACTCGACAAACACATAGACAGCGGGGAAAATCATACAATGAAGGACAAAAGAGTAATCGAGATAATAAATTTTGGATGCTGCAGTCCCCCAGAAAAATACTGACTTAGGACAGTTAGTATATGGAAATTTATATAAAAGGGGGGTTGAACATTTTTTTTGGAGCCAACCCCCTTTTTTTTGAAAAAATAACACTAAAGGCAAAACCCAATAGGAAATAATGGATAAAATATCTAAACCATTACAAGATAGAGGTAATTTACCTAAAAATTTCACTTACCAATGAAAAACCCCGCGCTAAATCTGGGGTGGAAACATTCAATTTGTTCCCAGATTCTATACCCTAATACAGATTTAAATAAAAAAAGAGTGGCTGAAATGTTAGCACTTAAAAAAGAAAATTAAAAATAAAAAAAAAATTTAAAAATATTTTGCATATTATAGCAAAACCATAATAACAAAAGAGTAAATATGAAAAAATAATAGTAAGAAATTTCAAATTTAAAATATTAGACTTTTGGAAAAAACTATTTTCAAAATATTTTTTTTATAGTAATAAGCTATTATCAATCTCATAATTTTAATTCTAACTATTTTGAATATTTTTATTTATATAACTATTAATAAAAAAAAAGGGTATTTCGATTTAAGCAATATTTAGTAAAATGTGTATATTTAAATTTATAATGTCTGTTTTTTTTGACACAAAAATTTATTACGTTGTATATAATTAATAACAATATTTCTGAATATAGAAACATGTACATTACCCCCCAATGGGGGAATTTTTATAATATTGAAATTAAACCTTCTCTTTTATCATAAAAAATTTAAAAAACTATTACATTATCATAAAATTTTTGGACATGTATTAAGAAAATTTGTTTCATTGTTTTAAATTTTGTCTGTTTTAAAAATTAAGATATGGTGGTTTAAAAATTAATGAAAGGTAAAAAATTTGGGATTTTTTTCCCAAAAAGATGATTATATCATCTATATAACGATAAATATAAAATTTGGGGTTTTTAAAATGTAACTACTTTCAAAAAATGTAAGTATAAATTGGCAAGAAAGTTCCGGGGGCCACCTTGTGGCAACCCTTTTTTAATCTGCTGATAATAGTTACCTTTATGATATATATAGTTCTCTTTAAGGCAAACCTAAATAATTTAACCAAATCTATCATAAAATTTAAAATTATTAAATAAATTTCCATGTAAATTTACAAAAAATATTAATCAAATCAAAACAATATTAATAGGTTAAAGAGATCTTCCAAAAAACTAAACTATAGACTGAATAAATTTTTTTTTCTTTTTATTTTTTTCAACGTGATTTTTCTATTTTTTTAAAAATGGCTGAGGATATAAGGTTTTTTTGTTTTATGCAATATTTCATGGGAAATTTTTCCTGTTTTGCTGATATATGTATTAAAACCATTTTTTAACTGTCCCAAATTTAACTGGGTCTTTATGAAATTTGGGGGGTTAGAAAAATATGTGGAAATTTAAAAATTATTAATTTGAATTTTTAACTTTTTATGAAAAGCCAAGATACGTTTATTTTTTTCTCTATCAGGGAAAAAGAAGACTTAATAAAAACTGTATTATTATCGAAATAATTGTTGATCAATAAATTATAAAAAGTATTTACATATTTATTTTGCAAAATTTCCTGGCACTTTTATCAACATAAACTATAATAAATTTATTTTTTTAAATTTTTTAAACTGATTTTTAATATTTTAAAAAAATTTTTTTTATCTATACCATAGTTATATTTATTAAACGTATATATATATATAGACTTTTTTTACCGGGGGTTTCTTAAAAAGGGTTTTTAAAAAACCCATTATTGTCAGAGTAATGATCAATTGAAATAATAACTAGTTTTTTGTGGTAAAAATCCTCTCTATTCTGATATATTAGACTATATGTAAATCAACTCCTAAATTATAAATCTCAAAAATCCTAATTCAGACTCAGTAAACAAGCTATATACACAGACAAAATATTATTTTTTATAAAAACATTTTCCATAAAAGAAATAATATTAAAAATATATCATTCTACCTTCATTTTTTGCCAAAAAATTGCTTTTAGATAATTTTTTACTGTAATGAATATTCTTTAAATAATTTTATATGTATTAAAATTTTAAACCCAAAAAAAATTTCTAAACATCCAAAAAAATTTTCCAATTTTTAAACTTTTTCCCTTTACCGTTCCAAAAAACCAGGTAGGGGTTTCGTAGGGAGAAGTAAGGAATGAAATCATTGCCAGAACTGAATGAAATTCCGTATAAATTTGAAAGCTATTACAAGCTAAGAGGGAACAACTGAAGGACGCACAGATATAAATACATTGCTCGATTTATACGGGGCGCAAAAAAGGTATTAACAAAGGAAAAAAAGTCAAATTTGGGGTTAATAAACCGGGCTACGTTCGGAACCGGGTTTTCAAAACGCAAAAAAATTTTGATATTTAGTGTCACTTAGATTAGAAAATATATACAAAATTATTTTTTAAAAATAGGATTAAAAAAAAATTATTTAAATAAAATATTTTTTCAAAAAAAAGAACATAGAATGACCCATTTTTTAAAAATTTTTTTCCTTTTTTGAAAAATGCTTTTATTATAATCATATTTCCCCTTTTTATATCTCAGACCCCCTTTTACAGAGGCTCAACTAGGGGTTTGGGAAAAATATAACTTAGAAGTGGGTTTATCCATGTTTTTCGACAACAGAGGAGAGGAAAAAGTTAAAAAAAAAAACGCCGATAATTATTTCAATGGGTTGTAACTCTAAAAATAATGTGAATTTTTTTTAAAACTCCCAGTTGAACCCCCCTGTACAGAAAATCTGACTTTTATCGTTAAAATATTATTATAATAGAAGCATTTTTCACTAAAGGGGAACATTTTTTAAAAGGGGATTTCTAAGTTAATTTTTTTTCCGAAAATATTTTATTTAAATAATTGTTTTTTGTCAAAAAAGTCCTTAAAAAAAATTTTATACGTGTATTCTAATTTAACTGACTCTAAATATCATGAAAATTATTCATTTATTGATTTTTTAAAATCGTGGTTCCGAACGTAGTCGGATACCTTAATAGAAAATTTGTTCATCTCTTGTTACAGCGTAAGCATCACATTGATATTTCTTGCTACAAATGAGAGTCTGTATCCATTGTGATGAAAAATCGTGCTACTCCTCTTGCAGAATTGTTTTGAACTTCCTCGACAGAGGCTTATGAACTGAAATCTCTCTTTTGTTCAAGAAAAAAGAAGTATCACGAAATCTTTTACCAAGTTAAGTTTCGTCCTAAACATGTTCGATCGAATTAAAGTTTGAGGATCTTCCTGGCTATTGCATGCATGTTATACCTTCATTTTCAAGATATTTATCTAAGTCAGTGTTTCCCAAAGTGTGGTACGCGTACCTCTAGGGATACGGGAAGAGTTTGGTGTGGATATGCGTTGTACCGGAGTTTATATAGTGGGGATATGCACTGCACATTGGTTAGCTGTGTTATGCCCGTATTCACCGCTAATTTCCGCTTCTTCTTTTCCAAAGTATGGTAAAGCACACTACAACAAGCGTTTTATTTATTTATTTATTTATTTATTTATTTATTTATTTATTTATTTATTTATTTTTATTTATTTATTGTATTAAATGGAAGTACAAAGGGCATGTTCAGTCACAAATGAAATTGACTTGTGAAAGGAAACATAAATTGCTTATTTCCAGCATCATTGACCACATTGACTGATTGCATGTTAACCTTGCAATTCAAAGCAACCCGAAGGCTATTGAAGATGGATCTCGTCATTTTGAAGCATGACAATTGATCTGGCACCCTACTTTGAAAATTGCTGTAACACGCCAACTTGAGACAGATTTAACGAGAATCAGCCTCTATACACGGTGGATCTTTAGTAGCTCTGGGGCACCATAGCTCGACAGTTAAACGACTTTGCACCCAGGAACCTTCGGTTACCAAAATTACATCATTAAAAAGATTTTACAGGATCATGTAAGTGTCAGCAAACGATTCTTTCTTGTTACGATACCTGAAGATCCCCTGCTACGAAAATTAGTAGATCCTATTGAGGACTCCATTGCTCGAATATCGACTGTGGCTGCGAGAAATAAGAGCATCTTTGAAAATTTACACTAGTATCTTTCGACAGTATGATCCTTGAATCTAAATATTCTTAGGAAAAAAAGAGAAGAAAAACATGTTCTTCTTTAGCTTAGAATGAATCTCGTGTGTTCTGAATCCCCTTCTATTATGATTAATATTTAAAATTAGCAATCAATTCTATAATTTTTTGTAATTAACATTAGCTTTGTTATTTGGTGTTATTTTTAGGTCTTTTTGCTACTGCAATAGAAACAATAAATGTTGATTGAAACATATTACTTATTTAATACTATTTAATAATTTCTTTTACAGAGATAATTTTATTTATCTTTATTCATATTCCCAAATAGAAAAACCACGTTTAGCTTATATTTATATATGGGGAAAAAACTTTTTATGTATTCCTGGAGTTTATGCACACAACAAAAGAAATACAAATTCTTGCAAAATTTTAAAATCACACATCATTGACAAAAAGAGGGGAAAAAAATTCTTTAATAATAACATTAGCCAATTCTCTAAAAAATATAAATATCTAAACCAAAATATTAAAAAAAAAAAAAACAAGAATAACATCCAAGGGCGGAAAGAAGGAAAGTTTTATTAAAAGTATTCATTCTTATTTAATTTAATTTATTTATTCAGTTAAACTCCGTGGCAGAAGGTGTACTGCATATGCAAATAGAAGTTGCATCGCCACCTGGGTTTTCTTTCACTTTCATTCCCCAATTCGTTTGGCAGAAATGTTTTAATTTATATTCGACGAATCATTCCTGTTCGACTTAACACGGGGACTGCCCATAAATTTCGCACAAATTGCCTCAGATAGGAATGTTTCCCGGAATAGGCGCTACAATGTTGGTTTCTTGTAGGCTAAAGCCCAAAGAATCAAGTGCATCTATTTTTAGAATAGTTCAGTGAAATTAAAGGAATTTAACTGTCTTTTAAATTTCATTGTTTTTGTGTGTATAAAATGGAAACTTAAATGTTAGTTAATGACTTAATGTACGAGGGGAAATTGATAAGTAAAATCTACAATAGCATAAAATAAAAGTTTCCGACAGGTAAAATAATAACAGAGGTATCAGACTAAAGGAAATTTATTACTATTGCATATTGTAAACTCATTTCTCAACATAGTCACCACTAACATTGTTCAATGGTTCTCTATCCATTTCTTCATTCCGTCCATGAAGAAAGATTCTAGTTGGCTACGTATCCATTTGCGCACGGCTGCCTGAACTTCGGCATCCGTTGAAAAACGTTGACCTTTCAACGTCTCCTTCAATTTCGGGTACAACCAAAGTCCAACGGTGCCAAATCTGGGCTATAAGGTGGTTGTGAAATCATTGTGAATTTCAATCCTCCCATGACGTCCTCTGTTTGTGCACTACAATACGGTCTTGCATTGTCGTAATGCAAAAGAAAGATGTTTCTTTCCGGTCTGATTCTGCGGATGCGTTGCTTGAGTGATCGTAAAGTTGAACAGTACCTGTCGGAATCCACCGTCAATCCTTTAGTCAGAAATTCCATGTAGAGAACACCACTTGCATCCCAAGGATGGCGAGCCTGACTCTTGTTGCTGACATTAAAGTTTTGAATTTCTTGACATTCGTAAAACCAGGATGATGATATTCCTTAGAATGCCTCTTGTTTTCTGAGTCATAATGATGAATCCATGATGCCGAAATTCAGGCAGCCGTGCTCAAATAGATACGCAGCCAACCAGAATCTTTCTTCATGGACGGAATGAAGAAATGGATAGAGAACCATTGAACAATGTTAGTGGTGACTATTTTGAGAAATGAGTTTACAATATGTAAGAGTAATAAATTTCTTTCATGCTGATACCCCTTTTATTATCTTACCTTGTGGGAAAACCCCATTTTATACTATTGGGACCTTATTATCAATACCCCTCGCATATATACTAGGGATTGAAAAATTTTTTTCACCATTTAAAAAATTTATTAAAAAAAAAGATTTTCTGGTATATAGATGAAGAAAAATAAAAAAAAAATTAATTTTTATTTATACTGCCAAAAGAGGACAGTATACATAAAATACGTCTATTTACCCCACCCGGTATAGTGGTTAGCACGCTGACGCTTGCCGTAGGATTGGGTTTGAATCGGAAAGACAGGGATTTTTTCCCCCCTGGGGGCACGGGGGTCCAAAATCCGTCAGCCGCAATTTTCCCGTTTTGGGGGAAAAAGGAAGAGGTGGGAGGCCCGGCCACAGAATGTTCCCCCTCAAAATTTGGGGTTTGGGAATGAGCCAAATCTTTCACTGTTGCTCAAAGCCATAACAAGGCTTTTTAAGCCCTTCCCATGATGAATTTCGTGGGCCTCGATCTGGCCTTTGCTGATCAGTTGGCTTAGTAACAAAAAATTTTATGTAAATTCTTTTAAAGTATTACAAACGGTAACCCGTTAGAAAAAAAGTGTTTATCCAATCTAATAAGTTTAGGCATAAGATGTTTGTTATTGCCGTTTTTTTAAAATGGAAAAGTGAAGATATTAATTCACACTATTCAGCTTCGAAGGCTTTTGGTGAGGGACCTGAAAGGGCCGCTTTGCGAGGACACGTGGACGAACCTGACTGGATCTCCTCTCCTAACCCCACCCTCCCAAACCCGGGGGCGCGAACATCGTCTGAAACGGGAACGTTCCCTACACCCAGGGCTTGGGGGTTTAGACTCGAATTTATGAACCCAAAACCACGGGGTTCATTTTCTTACCACTGGGGTTGTGGACGATTAAATGAGTAATGATGGTATACATTATTACTCATTTACACGGTCACGGACAACGAAAGTGACAATAATAATGTAGTCTTGCTGGCCTACAGTTTGAAATTCCCAGTTATTCGGAGAATATGACCAGGAATAACATGGGATGATTAAAATTATCTGGGTCATCATCTTTAGAGGAAATAAGGGAAAAAGACGGGCCCCCGGGGCCCATTTAGTGGGTCCCCTGACAAAATGTCCCCGTAGTGCAGAAGATGTATCCAAATATATATTATTATTCCTTTTATCAGTATTTTCTTTATTTTTTAAAATTTTTATTATAAATACTTCTATTAACTTATAATAAGAAGGAGTTTTGATTCTTTTGCCTATTCCTTAGGAATTGTCGCTACATCAATATCATGGGAGAATACGATTTAAATGCGTGATTTTGAGCCCCCTAATTTAAATTTGTATGTAAATTACTTTAATAATATAGAAAAATTGATTTTTCTGTGCAAATGAAGGTAAATAATCTAAATTAACTTCTTTAAATTAACAAGCACTAACATAAATGCTCCACAGTAAACTTTAAGCAAAAGAATTATAAAAAATGAAGTCAGTCTCTCTCTAAGTATTGGAAATATAAAACTTTTAATAAACATTTTTTAACTTCGGCAGTAAAATACACGCAGTAAAAGTTTTATAATTTTGATTTTATCTCTTACTAAACTTACGCACACTACAATTTTTACTACCTCACGTTTTTTAAAATTAATACAACTTGTAAAATATTTTTTTAAAAATATGTGTGGTGTAAATTTAACCCCCAGATGAGAAAAAAAAAATAACTAATAAATTTTAACCCAAAAAAAAGGGCTAGAAAAGTGTTCAAAGCTATTTTAAATTTTAAACAGTCGGTTTAATTAAAGCCAAGGTTGTAACGTTTTTGTCCCGTAATTCATTCGGGGCTGTTAACTGTAGCCTTTTGTTAAAATCAAATTTTGGGGGAGGGTAATAATCTGTTTATTTTTAAATAATATTTCATATCAAATCAGTGATTTACGTTTATTTAGTTTTGTTTAATCAATAAAATAATACTAATTTCTAGTCAGTTTAATCAAAGATTTTAGCAAATAATAATACTTTATATTTAATTAATTTAAAGTGTGTTTAGGATCACATTTGTGTGTATTAGATTATTGCATCAGTAGGATTATATATAATGCTCCTTGATTTCTACCTTTTGAGTGATACCCCCCTTTTGAAACTGTTTACTCTTAAAAAATGTCGAAAATCTGTATTTCGAACAAAATTATAGTAAATTTTTGTTAGGAATTAACATATTTATGTTTCAAAGCAAAATATTTTGAAAGTACAGCGCTTATGTAGTTTTAGTACAAAGATAAACTGTATAGACATATATGTCCCAAGCATACTGAATAATTTATAAGTAACAATGTATTACATTAACTTATATGTATTAAAATTACAGTTAATTATTTTAAGATATATAATTAATTTAAGTCCCCTTCTTCGCAAGTAACTTGCATTACTTATATTATGTACGCCTTCATCCATGCTGCCGTCGACCCCGGAGTACCCCAGTGATCCTTCTCTATTTTTGACCCTCCATCTTGTCATCCAATTTCTTCTTTTCTTCTTTTCCCGTCCAGACCACAGACCTATGAATGTTTGGCGCAGTATAGCCAAAACTGGCTCTTGCGCCATAAAACACCAAACTCAACTCAACTCAACTCAACCCATGCTGCCGTCAGTATAGATGCGTTACAGATCTATACTGACGGCAGCATGAATGAAGGCGCTATCTCGGGTAGTGGGATTTCCATCCAAAAGGGAAATGGGGTAGGATCTGTATGAGAAATCCTGACTTTTTCTCAGTTTTTCGGACAGAACTTTTAGCTATTGAGGAGGTCTCCTTGAAATCTTACATTACTGAGAGTGTCAATACAGATATAAAGTGATAGCTGAAGCTCTATACAACATCTGTCTGAAAGATGGAGCTATGATGTCAAAACGATAAGGGATATTATCCAGCTTTTAAATCGGTTGAGTGTCAATGTTGAGATGTTTTTTTCAGTGGGTACAGTAGTACGTGAATGTCTGGGGGAATAAGTTTGTAGATAGTCTGGTCCGTGGGGACAGCCATAAACATTCTGCACATAGTGGCTATCTTACTTTTTCATAAATTGCTACCCGGGTTAAACAAGATGTCAGTTCCTCTTGGAGGCAGACCCCCGTACATAAGTAGTATGAAGAATATCGTACTGGTGTTGCTTTGATTCGGACAAGTAGTAGGCGATATGAAACGATTGTTGCTAAGCTTTGCAGTGGACATACTTCAGATCAACGGCATGTAGCGGTTCTTAAAGTTTATCCTCCATGTCCGAATTTCATTATGACCCAAACCGCTTCTGCCCACGTCTTGGCTTGTATTAGTTGTCATAAGAGCCAGCTGCTCTCAAGTCCTGCTATAGCTCTTCATTATTTAAAAATGCACCGATTTATGAACTTGATCTAAATGTTTTAGTCAATCAAGTGGGATAAGAAACAACAACTTATCAACTAAATATCTGTTTACCAATGTTACATATAGATCCAAATACTTTCCACAGATATCCCTGGAACTTGCAAAAATTACATTCCCAGACTTTCAGTAGACTTTTTGTAGGTATAATAGATATCTGAGAAAGTGTGGAAAGTTTGAGCAAGGCATCCGTTCAAGCCATAAAAGCCTTTACATCTCTGTTTAAAGTATGACAATTACTAAGGTATACTGAATTGGAATCAATTTAAATATTTTAAACATTAAATTCGTTGTTCGTAGCAACCTTTAACTGATCATAATTTTTCGAAGCTCATTTTTTAACTGTATTGAATACAGTGGCGCACACAAGGGGGGGTCCTCGGGTCTGGATTTTCCCCCAAAGCCCTTGATTTTTTTTCGATTGATTATAATCCTATGTATGTAGTAAGTAAAAAAATAATTAAGTATTTGTTATTAATACTTAATTTTATCAATTAATGCTAATTATTCATTTATAATTGTTCCCGAAAATCGACAAAATTAAAAGAATAGGCTGGGCATCATATTGAAGCATGATACGAGAATAGTGGACTTTCGATCCTAGAAAAATTCCGGTGAGCGCTACTGATTGAATATCATCCAGTATCCTTTGAATTCATATTTACTTAATGATCCACATTCAAAATACTACCAAATCTTAGACTCTAATCTTAAAATAGAATTAGAGTCTATAGGCCTGTATTTACTTCAGACTTCAACTGATCGTGCCGAAATCAAATGGAACAAAAATCTCACCTTCCACCCCCAAAATAAAATTCTCACTTCTCTTCGCCTCTTCAATCTTTTACTCACCTCACCTATTAAAGTGACTTTAGCTCATTATAGTCGCAAGTCGAATCCGAAATCCCCGCTTTCAATCAACAAACACACACTCCTCCTTTAACCTGCAGATGGCACTGCCGTCAACACTCCACCCCCACCCCTTCTCGAAAGCAACGCCATCATCTGAGCATCAACTTATCATTATTGTAACACGCGCCGTGGCTGCAAAAAGGAAGAGGGGTGGGGGGCCGGACCACCCCTAGAAGATAGAAACCCATCTAACCTACACTAATCCAGGCAATCGGGAAACTACCGCCTGCGCCCGTTTTGCTCTCCCCCTGCTCGCCCCGATCTGCCACCCTCCCCCAATTCCAATCTCGTTAGAAAAGCAGGTCACGAAAATGTCTCTATTCTTTTCTGCTGGGGGAAAACAAAAAGAACCCATCTACTTGCTAAGTGCGCAAGTGTATTATAAAGGATGGAAGGACATGTGATTGAGATTTTTATTTTATAGGGGTACTTAAAATTATTGGCAGCCGGGAAGATATGTATTAGAAGCCTTCTACTTTGTGTGTGTGGAAAGGTTTTTTTTTCTTCTGTTTTTCTTTTTAAGGAAAGTTTCGCCTTCATGGCCTTTTGTTTTGATAGAATTCTTCCGTGAAGCTTGTTTTATGTGAGTTTGGAATAAATTTAATCGTCCGTTTTCGAATTCTTTCCAGACACGTCTTGTTTTGGTTATAACTTTCATTTACGCCAGTGAATAGACTCTCTGTAGAAGTAAAATTTAATTGCTTTCTTTTGTGGAGAACGTTGAGCAATGGTTGATTTTGATTTGTTGATGAATCTTTCTTATGTTATTAGCTTTGAATGTCCTCATTACACTCATTTCTCTTTTTCAATTCTTTTTTCCTTTAAATTCCGCTTTTTTCCGACAAAACACCCACAAGTTTAAACCAAACGCAGCGCAGAATACAATAATTATGTAAAAATATAATGCAATTTAGCATGCTATAGATCCGTTAATTTAGAACAAACAAATTTTCACTTATGTAATTAAATTTAATCTAAGAAAAGTTTATAGATCGATCAAAAAAGAAAAATCATACAACGTATATGACTGATTTTTACAAGAAGATAGTAATTTATCAACTACCTTAGAAATTTTTTAGAAATTGATGAGCAAGCTGTACTTACGTACTATACCACCAATTAATTTCGCCAAATAAAAATAAAAAAGGTTTCCAGTTCAAAAAATGTTGCTAAATTCTGTCATCATTATTATTCTTTTGTGACATGCATGAAAAAGTTTTCCACTATTGGCTACTTATCGACAATTGGTGATGTTTTTCAGTCTGACGAAATTGGTCGACAGTATCATACATAAATACCAAGAACATTCTTAAAAAGTCATTAGTTAATGATGCGTTGAGATTATAGTGTTCTCTTAACGCTAAAATAGAATTTCAATTTGTATATAAAAAAAATCGCTTTCGATTCCAATTTATTGAATACAACTCCGAAAGATTCGAATTTTCTCAGAAAAGAGGAATGCAAATAATGAGATATAAAACTGTGCATGTTGTTATGAGAAGAAGAAAAAGAAAAAAAGATCAAATGTATAAAAAATAAATAAAAAAACCGCTGCCAGATAATGAGATCTACAACCTGATTGGCACTCCACTTTACGACTTAAAACCCCAAAATATTCAATTGTTCTAAGCAAATTTTTGAAAAGAAAAATTTGAGCCAACAAGAGGCTGACATCTTAAAAAGTATTTCAATCAAATAAAGCAATTTTTTTCATTAATATAACATGCTTTTAAAATTAAATTCATTATTGGTGAAACCAGACGTGAATTGCAACATAAAATTGACAAATAATTATCCCATGTCAGATGGTTGCATCCTGTTTTAGGCCACACCTCTATTTCTCGCTAACTTGGCGAATTATGATCGCCAAATCGATACAGGAAAAGTTTGTAGACGTTTATGTCTTTTTCATTATTCAAAATATTTATCTTATTTAATAAAAAGAACAAACTATATATGCATATAGTTTTTAATTTGTAAGAAACATAAAAGCTTCTATATTTACAGTGCTAAAATGCATTTCATTCGGATGAAGTAATTTCTTTCTATATATTTCAACTAAAAGTACTCCTAATTTTTCTTTCCAGTAAATATTTCGTAAAAAAGAAAAAAACTTTGTATGAGTGCAAAATTAATTGAAATTTTCGTTTTTTTTTTAAATTAAAAACTTATTGAATACATGCTACCATGAAAAGTAATAGAATTTTTTTCTTCACTTAAGTGATGAAGCAAAGAATTATAATTTTTCTATATTCAATTAAAAAAAAATGCAAAAAAAAATGCGGAGTTAAGCTTTTAACTTTTTTCATAGAAATATTAAAAAATTGTTATGACGCAGGGAATTAAAAAATATTGAGACAGTTTTAATATATCTTTTAAAAATACTTTTGAAAAAAAATCATTACATGTTTTCGTATGCGTCTGATTTTTAGAAATTTACTGATTAAAATTAATTAAAATTAATTTTTGAAGATTTGTTTATTGACAAGCTCACTGAGTGGATATTTGAATCAAACTAATCCAAAATAAAAAGAATGATAAATTCTCATTTTCATCGCTTATCTCTTAATATCATAAATATTTCGATAACTTATTTTACTGTGACTCTAATATAAATTTTTTAAGTTATGGATATTAGCCGGCTGGGTAGCGTAGTTGGTTTGTCGTTGGCCTTGTACGCTTATGGTTACGGATGCGACCCCGGACCAAGTCAGTGGATTTTCATGATGCAGAAGTCCGACAGCGGCCATGTGGCATGATTATGCAGTGTGTAAAAGATCTCTTGAGCTCCTGTTTGGCTTAGGTGCTCTTGGCAAAATTGTTTCCTAAGTTCGGTTTCACATCGCCAGAACTGAGCGTCAAAATTACCTGCGATGTTTTTGTACTGGGGGTGTCTGGGGAATGTACTTGGTCTACATTGGTAAAACACCAATCAGCAGCCCATTAGAAATTTTTTAAAAAAGTTATGGATATTTATCTTTTCTTTGTTTTTTTATTGCGAATTTTTGGTAAGTTCTTCCTTAGACATTTCATTGAAAATATTCAAAAGTTCCTAAATTCGAATGATTATCAATTTTTCAAACCCTCAGTTTTTTTTCCCAGAAAGATTAGCAATTTAAAAACAAATCCATATTAAATTTTTAAAAAAATGTTTATTATAATTGATAAAATTGATAAATTCAGAGATTTTTCAACTAATTTTAAATATTAAAAAAAATCAGTATTTTTACAACGTTTGAAAAAAAATGTTTTCATTCAAATCTGAAATTATTACTGAATGTTGAATTATTTTTCAATTTTTTTTAAAAGAGGAATAAATAAAAATAAAAAAAATTTATTTTATTCTCCTATTGTTTCGATAGCAGAGAGTAAAAGGTTCTAAAAATTATAATACACATACACATTTAAAACTTCTTAATACCCATTGTTCTTTATGAGACCTCCATTGCAATATTTGACATTAAACTCTTAACAGACACACTTCAGAAAACCCCACCCGTCACTCAAACTCAAGATCGAATAAATATTCAAACATTAATCCGTCCTTTCACATTGAGTTACGCCTTTTCATTTTTCACACGTATCTTTACAGTAGCAAGACTCAATCCGATCTGACATTTTGACACTTCAACACTTTACGCACGACCTGTAACGTTTTTTTCCCCGCTCGCCTCAAACATAAAAATCTCGTTAGTTATCGCCAAAACGGGATCTTGGCGATAACCCGGAGATAAGGCGGCGCCAGTGCTGTTCCTTCTTTGGGGTAATTGGCAGCACTAACAACTGGAATGGCGATTCAAATTAAGATAACGGGGCGCGATTTGTTCTGTTTTTCTTTTTAGTCACGCGACCCCCCACATGTAATCTGATATGGGGAAAGGGCTAAATAGCCCTTCCACGTGCGGTGGGATGAGGAGGGAGAATGAATGGAAAAGGTTTAGTTGGCGACAATGATTAGCTGACAATAGAGGTGAAAGCATCCGGAAAATTTGTTTTGATAGAATCGATTTTAATCTTATAAAAGGATGATTTAAAAAATGTTATCTTTTGATCTTTTTTAATTTTTTCAAAGTTTTAAATAAATTAAACTTTTGTTTAAAGAAAAAGTTCAAGGTGATGAGGAAGTTTCTTAAGTTTAAATAAAATGATTCTTTATTTAAAATAAAAAATATTCGTGTTCTTAAGAAACGAAAGAACAAAAATACATAAATGTTCAGTAATATATATATATATATATATATATATATTGTAATCTTTTTCTCATTGTTCTAATATAATTCAATAATTCTAGAATGACTGTGTATCAAGAATGTTAAAGTTACTTTTTTTTATAAATGTATTGTTTGGAATTCTTTAATTAGTCAAAAGAAAATGTTCTCCTTTATGAAGAAATAACTTTCTGAAATTTAACAGCGAAGCATAATTATATTTCCTTTACAATAGTGGTCTTTTTTTACTAGAGCGCAAACCAGCAGGGTCATTTTTAAACTCCCCGGCTCCCAAGCACTTCAAATTATTACGCCCTCCTCATTATTTCCAGAGCAGCCCCCCCCTTCTTTTAGTTCATTTTTTCCCTTTTTCTCTGACCTGGCGCAAGGAGAGAAAGGAAAGGACCCTTGTTCATTTCTTACCTTACGATATCTCGGACCTCCCACCCAGCCTTTTATAAATTAATAAAAGTAAATTAATAAATTCGTTTGCAATTAGAGTATATAGTATAAATTATAGTAGGAACTCTGTTTCTAACTTGTTAATTATCACATTTTCCATTTGGCTTATCGCTTTATTATTTTTTACTTTTAGACATCCTTTTCTTTGTTGAGTCACTCTAATTGTAATGATACAACAAAGGTTTTCTTCGAGTTTTGATCATTGTGAAATTACCAATAACATCTTTGTAATCTATTTCCATTATAATATCTTTTTGAGTGTATACAACATCAAACTTTTAGACTTTTCTTTTTCCACAGTAAATCTCATTTCAATCTTTTCTCTCTTATGAGTGGAAATGCTTCTGATGACTCACTAGGCGGTGGTATGTTCACTGCAATTTTAATTTTCACTGATTTTTGCTCCCTAGGCACGTGCCTAGCATACTTAAGCGGGAAAGCGACCCTGCAAACCAGTATTTGGCTCTGAAGTTTTAGGTACCTTTTCTCTTACAGTTTAGTTATTTCTTTATATATTAGTAAATCACAGCGTTAGAGTTTGATTTGATTTGATTATTGGTGCATTTCGTTATTCGGGATTTATTGGCTACAGACTTTCCAATTTTTAGCCATGTGAATTCCAAGTGACGAGGATGACACTTTACTGGGCCCCTTTATATATATATACACGAAGAGAAAAAAGGGGCAGGCGGTTGCAAATAAAAGAGGGGAACCAATAGAGAACCACTGGGCCAAAACTATAAAAGGGGCCAAAAATGTCGGCACGTTTTGGAAGGAACTCGCGGCAGGTTCGGAAAAAGGTTTTGAAAAATTTTATGTCGACGCACGAGAGAGACATAGCTTTCCCAAGATGCGATGAAATTTGTATTTTCCTGACCATTTAAGAGTGGACCATGAATATCGGGAACCCGGAAAAACAAAAAATCTACGCATCACTCTCCCGGAAAAAAACATGCAAGCGGGCCCAAAAGACGACTGACGGAATCATTAAGCGTGACAGACGCACCCTTCCCAAAATTCCCCAGATTTTATTGGGGGTCATCAACAAGTTACCTTTGGAACCATTCAACAAACATTTATATGGTTTTAGGCTCGTGTACCCGGGGACTGCTAAACATACAGTTTTACGCCTCATCTCCCGTCAACACGGACATTGGACTTTGATGACTGGAAACACGTTGCCGGTCGACGATCTGTTTTAAAATGAATCAATGGGGGCGTTACGGGCATGGAACAACCCCCTTAAATCCTGGCCCCTACATGTCAACAGGAGCTTTAAGGCTGGTAGGGGCTCTGTGATGGTAGAAAAGGGACAGGTATGTAAGCACCCTGTCTGATCCCCCACACCTATCCATGTCCATTTGCACCGACGGACTTGGGAAATTTAAAGGGGAAAATCCATACCCCCCACGTGAATTGCTACTGAGGGGTCGGGGCACTCCTGAATTTGGGCCTTCCGCTGGCCACCCAAACCCCAGACGCATTTGGGGAAAATATCCGGGGTGCCGCCCTGCTTTAGGAAAAATCAACATCCCCCCTTCTCTTACTGATTTATAACGCCCCAGGATTCATAAGTCAATTTCCTCACTACGAGACTTAGCTGAATCCATGCCACGTCGTGTTGCGGCACACTGCTTGCTCCCAAGTTTAGGCGGTGTACCAGCTGGTTTTTGGTTTTGATCATATATACACATATGTCATTCTTTTTACCATTAGCATAACACTAACTGGGATTTTTGCTTCGACAGTTTAAAACAATTTGCCCCCCATGAGGTTTTGGTGACACCGAAATCCAAAACACTCAACAACCCCCTAAAATTTGCGACTATAACCACTCAGTGGTAGAGTTGAAACGCATAAGATATTAAATGCATTTTTATAGCGATTCTCGTTTATTAAAGAAAATGTCTCTGAATCCGTGCAGGGTTTAAAGGTTTTGCTTTTAAAAAAGGGCTAAAAAGGGGAAATTTTTTTTTTAAGTGTAAAATATATTACTAAATGTTATTTTTATAAAATCAATTTATAGCTGTTTCTATTTTATCTTAAAAAAAATATGACTTAAAATTGTAGCCCACTGTGTTTCAGAAAAAAAAATGCTCAAATATTAATGTTATATTTTGGTTTCTTGCTACGTATCTTTAAAAAAATAGTGTATTCTATAATATTATTTTATTTGTGTATAAAACCCCATTTTTTTCTAGTGAAAAATATACTCCATATTTCGTTCCATATACTGTAACGTTAAATGAGTTTTAAAGGGAATGCGTTCAAGAGTAAAATTGCCTTTTTTGTACATTTTTAAATTTTAAGCTTATTTTACAACAAATGGTGGCCAATATTACGTCACAAATTTATATTAAATTAAGGAAAAAAAAATTTAATATTATATTTTTAAAATTTTGGGGAAAAAATTTTTTTCACTTTTCCCGTGATACTATCCTTAATCAAATGCGAAAAGCTATTTTGTGTATAAATATTTTCTAGACCTGAGCACACAAGGCAAGTTGGGCGAAAGCGAATGAAGAAATACTTGTATATACGTAAATGGTGCTCACTATTTTAATCATTCTACATTAATGGATCTATTCAGTCACCACACACATATGCATAGGGATTTCTAAAGGCAGGGATATCCAACCCAAATGATCTAGCGGGTCACTTCAGAAAAACATAATGATTCTACGAGCCGCATATGAAAATATATATCTTTGTATCAGATTTGAACTCATTGCATTTATTGGAGGGAAAATTTAAAACCGATTGGCATATTATTATTGTTTTCGTTATTTTTTATGTATACAAAAATAGATAATATAATAATAATAATGCAACACAATCAAATAATATTTAATTTATTTAATGAGTGAGATATTTGTTTCTCAACTCTTTCACTTAGTTTTTGCAAGTCGATCTCAATGTGCATCGTAATTGATATGTTGCCGGTTTTCGTCCGTTAAGTTAGATCGCGATTTGTGTGTGATAAATTTCATTTTCTAACAACAAAAAAAAAGAAAAAAAAGATTCGCAATAGCAGAAGTAAGTGGTAATGTAGAAACAGCTATGGGATTTATTTGTAAAAAACACACACTAAAAACAAAAATATTGCTCAAAATAGTCGTATTTTAAAAAGTTGTAATGAATCTCGCGGGCCGCAAAATTATTCAAGGCGGACCGCGGGTCGAACCCTGTTTGGGGATGGGTCAGCTGGGCCCGAGTCCTGGACCTCAGCCTTGGAGAGGAAGGAGCCCCCCTTTTTTCGATTCAGCTTCCCAAAAAAATCATGATCCCAATATAAAAAATTTATCCCCATTAAAACCAATTTTTCAAAGAATTACAAATTCATCCACGTTGGCATCCCTTTTTTGGGGACTTAGCGACCCTTTTGACGACTTGGTCACGATTGTTTTGGGTAAAATACGACACTTTTAAAAGATAATTATTAAAAAATTTAAATTTCCACTTAAAAGGGTTTTGATTCTGTCCTATGTATAAACATATGTATATTAATTGTAACTATTTTTTAAAAAAAAGTCGCTAAAAAAAAAATTTTTTGTTGTTGGGTCCCAAAATAGGAATTGACTTAAAATTTTTTTTTTTTTATAATTTCTTGTTTTATCTGTTTTATTTTGGGGGATTTGCAAGCGCCCCGAAACTCCTCAAACTCTGCAAAAAAAATTAAAAAAAACTTTCTCGAAGTGTTCCATAGTTCGGGATAAAAAAAACAGGTATATCTTTTTTTTAAACCAAAATTTTGACATTCGTTTCTAAATTTTACTTTAAGATCTTTGTTAGGGGAACTAAAAAACAGTTCCTTTTGTAATCAGACATATTTTTTTTTAAAGTGACAACATGAATTTATTATCTATTGTGATATTACCATAGTCGAAGCATTCTCAAACCTAGTTCCCAAAAACCCGAATAAAGGGCATTTTTTAAAAGGGGGAACATAAGTTTAAAAAGTCATTTTTTTGGCAGATTGTTTGAGAAAAAATTGGGGGAAAAATATTAAAATTCACGAAGTCCAGTTTTACATTCCTTTAGCTTGATTCTGGCAAGAAACGCTGAAATAATAGTCCTTTTTTAAATAAAATTTATGCTGTCCGCCTTGGAACTGCAAATTAACCCCAGTAAATTTAGTAAATAAAGCTGTGAAATAGGTAAATTTTTTTCGACTTGATTAAATTTTCTTTTAAAATTAAAGTTAAGATCTGGTTTTGGCTATCTTAGACCCCATGTTTACACCTCATGGAATCCCAAATTATATTTTTGCTGACGTGGATCCCTTGCAGGTTGTCATAGACCCCTGGGGATCCATACAGACTACTTTGGGAATCACTGTCATAAGACGCCACTGCATATGCATCAAATAAATGTCCATGTTTGAATGGAAATACATACTGTTCTTTACTCATCATGTGTGTACTCGTATATAGTAGCGCACACAAGGGGGGGGAGAGTCCAGATCCCCCCATAGTCGTTGATTTTTCTTTTCGATTGCTTATAATCCCATGTATACAGAACGTAAAATGTAATCAAGTATTTGTTATCAATAATTAATTTTATTAATTAATGTTAATTATTTATTCAATAACTAATTTGTTACTGTTTTTTGTTCCCCAAAATTGACAAAATCAAAAGAATATGTTGGGTGGCGTATTGGAGTATGATACGAGAATGGTTGGCTTTCGACCCAGGACCCCCTTCCTTCTTTAAAAATTCCGTTAACTACTCACCTTTCTATATAGAAATCTGTGGAAGTAGTTACACACGTAAAAAGAGACTAATCGTATTTTTTTTTTGTAAAGCATATCAATTGATCATCATTAGTTAAAAAATTTACTATTAAGGATTAGAATCGCCAAAAAAAAATAACCTCACACTATCTTTTAAATTTTAAAATTTTAAAAAATTCCTTTAAATTTTTTCTTAGGAAATTAAAATCTCATTTATCTCCCGTTTAATCACTAATATTTTAAATATATTATATACTGTAAAATTCCATATTCTTAAAAAAAATATTATATTCATATTTTCATTAAAAAAAGCTTTATACTCAGAAAATCTATTTTGTTTACTTTTTGACAACAAACTATCAAAAATATAAAAAGAATCAGACCAAAAAAGTTTAAGAGCTGAAAAGTGATTGCCAAGAAAAGAAAAATGCTTCTCATGTAACAATAGAGAGTATTGCAGAAACTACTCTTAAGAATCTCCTGATTTTAAAAAGTAAATACAAAAAAAACTTTTTTATAACAGCAAATGAAAAAAACCCAATTTTTCCCCCGGGTATTTGTAATTTTGGGTTTTTAAAACGAGTCTGAAAGCGTAAAAAGGAATCAAAATGTTGTATTCAGCTTCTTTGTATAGAGAGCATGTGGATTTATTCTGTAAAT
Organism: Trichonephila inaurata madagascariensis; assembly: GCA_019973955.1. Classification (NCBI taxonomy): domain Eukaryota; kingdom Metazoa; phylum Arthropoda; class Arachnida; order Araneae; family Nephilidae; genus Trichonephila; species Trichonephila inaurata. The sequence continues at coordinate 1,209 of BMAV01024049.1, read as the reverse complement.
GTTAAGCGTTGATATGTTTTGTGATTATTTCAAATTTCAACATACCATTTTTTTCCCAAAATGCTGTTGGGAAATTTAAAACTTGGGAAAGCGTAATTTGAATTTCCCGATTTTTTTTTATTGAATAAAAATTTCTATTTTTTTAATAAATTATTTATCAATTTGTAGTTTATTTAACATAGTCCTTCCTGTAATAATTTTTGTCCTATTCAAATATAAGTGAAAAAGTCTCAATGACTTTAAATCACTTATATATTAAAAAAAATCAAGCTACGTTTTAAATAATAAGTTATACAAAAATTACTTTTTTTACTTTTTAAGCTCATTTTCTCTTAAATTCCTAATAAAATGATCCTTTTTTTTACAGTCATTCACAATTCTTTTGTTAATCATGAGCTATAATAACCTGGTAGTAATTTAAGAAATATATCAATGTATCCCTATTATCAAATTCTTTTTAACATTATTAATTTTAATTTAACATGAGGTTAGTTTTTGTGCAATCAATCTTTTTTTAATTTTTCCCCCACTATTAGTTTTTTCTGCTATATATATATATATATATATATATATATCTTGTTCAAATTTTCAATCGTTAATAAAATACATTTTAAAGTACTTATTTAAGCTAAACTTTTCTATATACTTTTGTTTTGGGTGACAATACGATTGTTTAGTTATAATTAATTAAAATTAATTGACTGGGAAAATAATTTTTTAAAAATTTCCCGATATAGTCACCTTTTGGTTTTATTTTTAGCGACTTGGGTCAAAACTTAAAAAGATTTTTCTTTCTTGCGTTTTAAAGTATTCAGTTGAACTGAAGTTTTATATACACAATTGTTTTGGATAACACACAATACCATACTTTAATGATAATTAATAAACATTAAATACCGCTTAATATTGTGATTCTGTCATATATGTCTATACATATTTATGTTAATTATAATTATTCGATAAAAATATTTTTCTTTGCTGACCTTAGGAATTGACATTAATTTTTTTTTTAATATTATTTGTTTTATTTAACGAAGTCGAGTAAATAAGCAAAAATAAAAAAAATAAGATAGAAGAAAGATTTATTTCCAGGTTATTTATTTACCAAGCACACCATTAGAGCTTTGTTTTAATCCCTGTATAGAGGTGTCCGATTACATTTTAAAATTTTATTGTATTCGTTTTATATATATGTGTGTGTGTGTGCTT
>BMAV01024048.1:0-45241 GCA_019973955.1 Trichonephila inaurata madagascariensis | reverse complement strand
AAAAATTGGGAGTTGAATCTGCTGAGTGTTGAAATAACAAGCCAGGATGCTGCGTGGTATCTTTTGAGAGAACCTATGTCAAAAAGTTCCGCTATTATAGTATTTAATTCCAACAATGTGGCCTGATAATCGACACAAAATAAAAACAACAATAAAGAGCTTGATCAAATGGGAATTGATGATCATTCAACCAATATTTGGAAAGATAACTGGCTTACAAAACATGAAAAAAGATGTGAAGATTAAATGACGTCTCGCTTGCTCAGTTTGTTGCATATTATTATATATTGCATATCCTACACACAAAAAAAGTACCTCGCATAGTTCGTTACTGTAACTATGATAGGACACAAAACTTGATGGAATATAAGCGGGAATGTCTCTTTATATATTCCTTTTAGAAATGAGAATGCTGAAATTTTAGCAGAAATGAAGTTTGTCAATATGTACAATAATGATGAAGAACTTATATTACAACACCGCAAAGAATTTGAATTTGATCTAGATATTTAGAAAACTATCGAAAAATGACCTGGTTTATGCCGTGAAAATGAAAGTGATGATTCTAATCAACAAGAAGCTAATAAATTTACCACTGAACAAAATCCATTTGAGCATTTATACAAAATACGAATACAGATGTTAATAATGGCATCTACTTAGTAAAATTACATGAACTAGGCCCTATTGCAAAAAAAAAGAAAAATTAATGCCCAATGAAGATTTCTATCAATTAATGAGAATGACAAACGAAAAACAAAAAGGACTATTACTTCATGTTATTTCACATCTTTTATCATCATATGGAACTCCATTTAAAATATTTTCTTACCAGCCCTGCGCGGATGCGGTAAGACGTTCGTCATTAAACTTTTGATGGAAATTTATAATCGCTATACGGACAATGATGGATACTGTAACGCATATATGACTTGTCCTTCAACCGCTAAAGCAGCAGTAGCTATTTCAAGTGCGACTGTTCATACAGCTTTAAAAATGTATTTATCAAGATTATTTCCGTTAAATTCTGAAACTGCACAACAATACAGAACTCTTTTCAAATACATTAAAGTCAAAATCATTGATGAGATAAGTATGATCACTGCTCAATTATTATTGATAGTTGATTCCAGATTAAAAGAAATAACTGGAAATTTTCAGTCAAATATTGGAGGATTGGATATCATTTTAATTGGAGATTTACGTCAATTACCACCAGTTCGTTCTACACCCATCTATAAGCAACCAAAACAAACCATCGGTGGACCAATTTTATGGTGAAATCTAAAATTTTATGTACTTAATGAAGTCATGCGTCAAGCGAATCAACAATTTTCTTCTATACTTACAAAAATTAGAAACGGCGAATAACTGGATAAAATGGAAATAACTCTGATTAAGTCTCGTTTTTGTACTGTGGAAGAAGGTGAATCAAAATGTCCTCAAGGTATATGATTATTAAACACTAACGAATCCGTTAACGAGTAAAACAATAATAATAATAATAAATATATATATATATATATGTATATATATAGAACGCATATGCAGACAGAATAACTTCAACTGCAAAAGATGTATTTATGGGTTGTACTTCAAAAGAACACAAGAAACATTCGTGTGTCAAAATTACATAAAATATCAATAATTGATACAAATAGATTGCCTTATCAAACAGTTTATGTAAAAAATATTTATTACATGATTACTACAAATATTGATGTGACAGATGGATTGTCAATTGATGCAGTTGGAAAGTTAGTTCATGTAGAAACAAATTATGAAAGATTAGTTAAGACAATATGGCTTAAGATTCCAGATTTACCTCAAATAGGGAAACAATTAAGACGCAAAGCAGCAGGTTACGCGGCAGAAATTAACGTCAGTAGAATGGCTGTACAAATCTATCTAAAATCTTCCACTTTTCCACTCAACAATGACAAAACAATATTTGTTAAGCGTACGCAAGTTCCGTTCGTGTGTAAAATTGTGTTCCCAAACCATAAACCCCCAAGGTAACACATACTTAAAACTTGAATATGATCGACGTCACTCTCAATCTTTATTATATGTTGCTTTATCACATGCAACGAGTATTGAAGGATTATACATTAAGACAAAAAATAATGATAAAACATTTTACCATTGTTGAAGACGATCGTCATCAAAAATTGATTTGAAAGGGGAAATTTTAAAAATTGACTTTCATTGAAAAAACCAAAATTTTTGGAAAAGGGCCCGTCCTTGGGATGACCATATCGTGGGGTTTCAGCGTAAGTTAGAGGTGGTTTCCCGAAATGATGAGACTTTTTGTGAATTCTTAATATGATTTTTTATTAAGAATTTAACTTAGATTACTTAGATATCGAAAAAAACCCTTATTTTAAATGAGAAAAAAACCAAAAAACATGTAGCCCCTTAATAAACACAAATCATGCAATTAGACACTTATCAATATAATTTATTATATCCCCCTAATCTCAATCTCAATAATATATTTCCCGTTCAGAATATAATCTTCCTACCTTGGTTGAATACTAACGTCCAATCTACTTCAAATATTTCTCCTAAGGGTCGAAACAATGGTATTTTACCTTGATTATAAGGGGGCGAGTTTTTACGGGATTCTAGATAAGCCGTCAATCAACACTTCTATCTTCTTAAACCCAATTTTTCTAAATTGCCATCCCCCCTACTAAAATTTCTACCCTTTTTAAAGGTTATCTTTTTTTGCATCTATGCTTCGTTTAAATTTCTCGGATTTGGGGTTGGAAAAGTTTTTCCATTAATCGTGGCCGTCAAAGAACACAGAGGTTTGTTGGGAGGAAGGGCGGGGTGAGATGTCAAAAATCCAAGAAGCAAAACGGATTTTTTCGGGCCCTTTCTAAACCCCTTTAAGAAAATACGTGCCAAAATTTTTTTTCTGAATCTCCTCACTTTCTAAGTTTTTTTTTAAATTTTTTAACCCTTTGAACCTTCATTTTAACTTCCATTTTTCCAATATTTTAACTTAACTGTAATTTTCATTATTCATCTTAAAATTTAAAATTTAATATTCCATTTAAATTTAAAACCGAAAACAGAACAAAAATTTTTACCCATTAACCAGGCCATCATTAACAATTTTGCATTTGAATCATGGTATATTCTCCCCTTTTACCCATGTACTTAACTCTATATATTTAACGTTACTTAACTATAAACTTAAATATTTATACACTTAGATCTTTTATGTCCATTCCTTCCTGGGTACAAAATCCAAGCCCTCTGTATCAAAGGGTTTTGGGATTTTGGGAGACGGGTTTTTACTGCTCCAAGTTGGGGGGCTACATTTTCAGCTAAGGAAATTTTTTGTACGTTCAGGGTTTTGCCCCTGAAATGAAAACCTTAAGTTATTTTGCAAAACCCCATATTTAACATAATCCCCAGTAATTTTCCCAAATTTTTTATGCAATATATTCATTTTTAAATTAAACAAACTTTCTTTTCCCACCCGCATCTGGTTCCGTCAAACTCCCAAATGAGCTGCGCAGCGCTGTTAATATTATTGTTAGAGCCCCTGACTACCCCGGGTTTCCCCAACCAGACGAAATTTTTAACAGGGAAAAATTTTAAACATATATATATATATATATATATATATATATACACTATACAATTAAAAAATTTTTTTAATAAATCATTAAAACAAAAAACCCAAAAAGGAATTTTCCACATTTCACGAAGTCATACATCGAAGTAAAAAAATGCATAACTAAAATTGTTTTCTTCATCAATTGAAAAAAATTTTACAAGTCAAAAGTTAAAAAAAAATATACACTCATTTTTAGTGTCAATTTTTGCTTGATTATAACTTTTAAACACCCCCCGAGACTTCCTTTTTTGCAAAATTTTTTTCCGACCACTTTTTTTGGGAAAAGAACAAAAAAATGGCAAATACAACCTGATTTTTAAAAAGTTGTCCCCCCACCAGCACCTCTAAGGACAAGGTGCAAATACTGTTCGCCCTCTTCTCATTCCTCGGTTGCTTTGTGATCCTTTATGTTGCCTGGATGTAGGCTTGGCAGCCCCTCGTCGGCTATTCCTAGCTTGGCTTGTCGTTCCCTCCAAAGGGGGTCGGGACCCCCGGACCCTTTTTTCTGGCGTGGGCGCAAGTATCCCTTCTATCTTGAACCCAGTTGTTTCCATCCTGTTCTTCCTACTTATATAAATAATTGGATGACAATGGCCTACGTTTCTCCCAAACCTTTCTCTGTGGTCCACTTGACCCCGATTCATACGCCCTTTTTTTATTCCCTTTTTTCAGCCGTTTTTTTAGTTTTTTGTCTTATTAAAAAGCCAGGCAGCAATTAAAGTATCGGCGCTTATCGGCCGACCCGGGTTTTTTCTAAATTGTTTTGAGTTTTATCCCTTTTTCCTCTAACTCACGCTTTACCGCAGCCCCTTTTCTTCTTCCAATATTGCGACTCATTTGAACTTGATGTACGTTTTCCGAACTACGGGTTTGCTGACGGGAAATAATACTATTTTGGGGGCCTGTTTTTAAAACGACCCCGTCACATTTCCTATGACGATATATTCTTTTCCCTTTATCAACATTAACGGTTTTAAATTTTTTTTCCCCCCCCCCATTTTTACAATTTTATTATTTTTACTTCTAACCCCTCTATACGGACCTTTTTAATTTTTTTTTTGAATTTGGGAAAAATATTTTTTTTAGTTTCTTAAAATTAAAGGTTGTGTCTCTAATAAGACCCTACCCTCTAATTTTTTGAAAAAACCCTTCTAAAATTTTAATTCTTTTCCCCTCTTTTATGCTTTATTGTCGTTCTTAGTCTAGCTTCATGAAATAATTTTTCAAAATTTACTGCAAATTCAGTTCCCTTGGGAAAACATTAATAATTTTTGAAATGGGGGAATCAACTTTCGACCCAAAAAAAACTCCGCATGGGGTTTTTTCCCCTCGTTTCATTCACCGCCGTAAGAATAGCGGGAAGGGAAATTAAGAAGAATTGGGGCCAAGGGATCGTGTTGATCATTAAACATAATTTGCAATCATTTGCACTATATCTCGATTTACTCTTTCTGTCCTATTTGCTTTTTTGGTCTATATGCAACACTCCCACATGCCTTATGCCTAATCTTTCAATTTTAAAAGTTCAAAATTTCTGGGTATAAATTGGGGACCGTTATCACTTTCTAATTTTATTGGGGCCCGTAACGCAAATACAATTATCAAAAAAATATCCGCTATTTTCCCAAGGGGGCCTTTTTAAAAGGTATAATTTCAGCCCTTTTCCGGAAAAATCAGTAATTACTTCATATCATTTTCGAATTTCGATATAGGGTACGGGGCCCAATAAATCTAACGTAAACCCCCATTTGGATAATTTGATAAACCCGGGTTTAATCGACCAGCCGGTAACGCGTTTTTATAATTAATTATTTGGGACATATGGCATGTAGAGGGATATTGATCAATAAATTTTTCATATAAGGGGGAAAAAACAAACGTCCCGAATTTTAAGATAAGTTTTAAATCTGCCCAGATGACCCAATTGGGTTTTTCGTGGGAATTTTGAGTAAGATGCTGTTTTAATGACCCTTTTGGGAAAGTATACACGAATTTCAACCCAACGACGGTTTTGTTCCGCAAAAAAATAAGCCTTCACTAAGGGAAATCGCGGGGCCACCTCATATACCGCATTAATAGAGTTATCTTTTCCGGGGTTTCTAAATATCTATGATATGACCTAGTTCTAAATCATTCTTTGCTCCTTTTTATTAACTGTTTCCCCCAAAAAAGGGGACTAAATCTCTGATTATTGCAAAAAAACTTTTCTCCCATTATACTTTCAACAGGGTTTTTTGGGGGTAAAAAATGTCCGCCACCGTATTTTTAGTTCCGGGGCTGTGTTCCCCTTTTTATTAAATTTTGCCAATTTGAGGCCCATCTGATCATCCTACTCGACAAATTTTTTCCATGCGTTAAACGGGTTTAAAGGGAGTGTAATCTGTAATAACTTTTTAAATTGGGACGTTCCCAAATATGTTCGGAATTTGTTCAGTGTACGTGAAGCAAATACAACGGGGCTTTTTTCTGATTAAACACTGCTCCCAAACCCATTGAACTGGGGGATCTAAAAATAACCCCAAGGGCTTTTTAAAAATCCGGCAATTTTTAAAAAAAAGGCGCCTTTTTGGGCCCGCGCCTTGACCGCCCTGAATGTCCGGGGTTTTAGTGGGCCAGACGAATTTTTTTAATTTTCGTTTAAGATTATAAGGGGGGACAAAACCAGCATAATTTTTTAAAAAATTTCGGTACCACTTGGGAAAATACCCAAAAAATTGGGCACCTCCTTTGAGTTCCGTGGGGGGTTTTATTCTAGTATGGCTCGAACCTTTTTATCATCCGTTTTGATTCCTTTCTTTCTAATAATTAATCCTAAAACCTCAATTCATGGCAATCCAAATTTACATTTATCTTTTTTTAATGTCACACAATCCTGCATCTTGGGAAAAAAGAAAAAAAATTTCCTTTAAAAGCTCAACATGGTGATTGAATGATGAGGGTGTCATAATCACATCGTCCAAATAGACACCCCACAAACCATATCACCGGTTTCAGGATTAGGTCAATTTCCTTTTAAAAATTTGGGGGTTTTTTTTGATAAGCCGAATGGCATCCGCCGGAAAGCGGGTGCCACCTTTTTCAACGAATGCGGTCTTTTAAAAATATCACTGGGGTTTTCTGCCATTTGAAAGACCCATTTCTTTGATCAAGAGATGACATTTTTGTCGTATAGGGATGTTTGCTATTAAATCATATATTAACGGTAAAGGGGGGGCGGATACTTTGTGATCGGGAAATTTTGGTTCCTATAGTCTACCGGGAAAACTTTTTATGCTTCCGGGTTATCCGGGGGGTAAACCCTTAAAATTTTTTTTTGTAACAAAAACCCGGGACGGGGTACGAGGATTTAATTGGGAAAAATCGTTTCTTCCCGAAAATTTTTGTATATGAAAATCAATTATCGCTTGCTTTTTTCCGGTCATATCTGTACCCGGGCCCGGGAAAATACTGGTGGGTTATTCCCCTATTTAAATTTTTGGTATAAAACATAGAAGACCTGGTTTTTTTCTGGGGAATAATCCCTTTAAACTACTAAACAAATTTGTAATTCCTGTTTTTGTTTATCCTCCAATTTTGTCTTAGACAATTCTATTTCATCATTTTCCTCTTCAACAGATTCAACCACCCTATCTATCTACGAAACGGGAATCTTCAAAGATTTTCGATCAAAGTCTAAAACAATCTTTAATCCACTTATAAAATCAACACCAAGAATACATGGGTATTCCAAATCCGTCAACGCATGAAACAACCAAGGTTTTTCAAATTGCCGGATCTGACTAATCAATTCTACAATTCCTATATTTTGGCATTTCGCTCCCTGTGCTGTGATCACCTGAGCTCGCGATTTTTTTACTTGTTTATAAAAAAAATATTTTTTTTATATTTCTTCCGATATAAATGATTTCTCTGCTCTGGTGTCCCATAGCGCTTTCAAAAATGTGTTAATTAATAAAATAGGAACGAAGGGAAGCTCCACGGGTGATATACATATCGGAGAATGTTTAATTGATGTATCCACTGACGATTCCTTTTGATTATGAACTTCATTAACTTTCAAAACATTCAATCGTCCCCTTTGCATCCAATCGCCTCGACTAAAATTTTCACTCGAACCCCTATTTCAGCGGTCCTCTCTATTAAAATTATCATTTCGATCTTTTCGAAATTGTAATCCCCTTTCGTTGTATCTCTGATCATCATTCTGAAATCTATTCCTACTCTCGAACCACCTATTACTTTGACGGCTATTCTGATAAGTACCTCTAGAATCATTTCTGTCATTATTTGGTCTACTCCCAACCTCAGAATTTCTCCAGTTTAGCGATTAACATCACAATTAGACATCCTATGCGCATTTTGACTTCGTCTTTCCATATTATCACTATTTTGCGAACCCCTTTTTAATTTGTAAGAATACATGTCTTCAAATTTAGCTAATATTTCTAAAAGTGGTACCGTGTTCTGCGGTACCCGGACTTCCACATAGTCCTGGACTTGTGGTTTGAGTCTAACAAAAATGTGATCAACCAATTCCGCCTCCTACATCCTTAGTTCTAAAGTTTGTGAATTTTCAACAAATCGTAAACAAATCTGTGGTTCCTTATTTCTTCCCTGTTGGGACGAAAAATCCTCGCTTCTAACTCTTTCTTATTTTTGATTGCGGGGAAAGCTTTCGCTATTTCTGCCTTTAGCTGCGCGAAGTCCGTGGCTGTATCCTGCACTAACACCGATCCAAATATTGAGTACCAATCTTGAGCCCTTCCCCTGAGATGACCTTTCAAATAAGCACATAATAGGTTACTAGGAATTTCAAGTAACTGTATTTGATTATCTATGGCCTCTAAAAATTCATTGATATTATCTGACCCTGAAAAGCCATTTCTGGTAAAATACCAAACCCTTCTGCATTACCTCACCCAGAGTCATATAAATGATAACGATTCGGGCGCCATTGCGACATGGCCGTCCTTCGATGACCATATCGTGGGGATTCAGCGTAAGTTAGAGGTGTGGGATTCTCGAAATGATGAGACATTTTAGAATTCTTAATATTACTTTTATTAAGATATTACTTAGATATCGAACAATCTTATATTAAGTGAGAATAAACCAAAACACGTAGTCTTAATCAACACAGATTTCGCAATTAGATCACTTATCAATATAATTATATTATATCCGCCTAATCTCAATCTCAATAATATATTCCAGTTCAGAATATAATCTTCCTACCTTGGTTGAATACTCAACGTCCAATCTACTTCAAATATTTCTCCTAAGGGTCGTACAATGGTATGTACCTTGATTATAATGGCACGCTTTACGGGATTCTAGATAAGCCGCCAATCAACACTTCTATCTTCTCTGAACTGAACTTTCTCTAAATTGCCATCCCGCTCACTAAAACTTCTATCCTTTTAAAGGTTATCTTATTTGCATCTATGCTTCGTTTCACTTCTTGGATTTGGGTTAGAAAAGATTTGCCATTAATCGTGGCCGTCAATGAACACAGAGGTTATGTTAGAGGAAGGGCGCGTGAGATGTCACAAACTATCAATGAAGATTTGATTAATTTCATAACGAACAGACAAGACTTATCGATTTTTACTTTTAATTGCCAAAGTCTTACAGCTCACGCTGTAGACATACAAGATTCAGTAATAATAAATTCAAATATCTTAGTTTTATCAGAAACTTGACTGGACAATGGAAGTGATACATCTATTCCTAATTTCAACTGCATTGTGAAGTATAAACGGCCAAATACGAGAGTATGAGGAGAATATATCAAAATTCTAGCGATGGTGTTAACATTATAACTCCATTCATGGATTGTGCTGTCAGTCAATCCGATATTTATGGTACCATACAATCTTCAGTGGGGGATTTGTGCTTGGCTGAATTCGTAATAGATAATGGACAAAAAATATAATTGTAGCAGTATATATTACTCGGAACAAAAAGTTGGATGACATTACCGAGTTCCTTCATCGATTTTTTTTACCAAACATATCAAGAGGTTCTGCTTTACTTAATAAGAACTATGACAAAATACCTATGATTTTAAGTGGAGATTTTAACGTCAATTTTGCTTTAGACAAATCTCTATAACTGATTGGAATTTTAAAAGACAATTTTGTCTTATCTCTACGAAACAACAGAATAATATCAACGACAAAATCAAATACTACGATTGATGCAGTCTTTTCAAGATACTTAAATGATATTAAGTGCAAAACCTACATTTCTTACTTTAATTACCAAAAGCATTTGATAACAATAGTATGTACTGAAACACCTATAAGCATAATGGAAATAGACTAATAATGATGATACTTCTCTCTAAATACATACAATAAAATTTTTTTAGTATTATATATTGAAAATGAAAATTTTGTTTATACTTATACCTTTTCCATCCTAATTATTTTTTAAAATACAGTTTGAAATAATAATAATAATAATAATTTTTTTGTTAATTATATTTAAGATTACTTTAAAACAAAACTTAAATATACAATTCAATACATACAAACCAAACAAGTTAACTTCAACCGCGTGTTCACACTCATACACGCAATTTTTTTAAACAGTTTTCTAAGGAACAAATCTACCGTGGCAAGAAACAGTTGGTGTACCAGCGTTAATTGATGTAGAAAGATTTGAGCTGAGAGAGAGAGAGACTTTATCAATCTGAAGGCATAATTAAAAAAAATTATTACGATCTTTGCTTACTACACAGACAAATCAATTTACCCTACAATTACCTGAAAACTACGTTTATAATATAAAAAGCAAAACCGTAAACATTGGGCGAAGAAAGAATATCAGAATGTTACAACGAACTTAAATCTTAAAAAGCTATTGAAAACAAAATAAGAAGTTCATTTTTGATTAAATCACCATAAACATTTCCAAGCAAACCTAAAAAAACATGTCAGAAAATCTTAATTTTGCTGTTTTTATTTCAATAGTAACGTCAAATGAAATTTAAAAATTTGCCTAAAACAAAGAAAAAGAAAAGGTACTCATCTTAAAATCCCGTCAATTAATTTCGCCAAATTAAGACGTGGCCAAGTGCAGAAAAATATTGTGTTCCAACATGCACGGAACGATTTCTTATTGTGTATATCGCAGCATTTGATGACGTCTTTTGATTTGATGTAAATGTTCGACAGGGATTTAATTTAGGAATACTGGAAAAATATAAAATAGCCAGAAGCTTAAAGGCCGTATCACACGTACACGTTTCAAGCAATTTTTCGTTCAATTCGTGCAATTTTTACTCAGTTGCCATAGCAACCGCTTTAGAACAATTTTTTGCTAGCGAGCTCAAAAGGTTGTTCCAAATAAAATTGCTGAAATTCCAGCCAATGGGTTCTTCGGCGCCCTACGTCATAAACAAGATGGCGGCTCCGGTTTTGTCTAACACTTCAGATATGCCGTATAATATTTTAATGGTGTATAATATTTTAACGGCGTGTAATATTTTAAATAGAATGGTGCTCTATTTTTAGTTTACATCCATTAGCAATTGCGCAAGCGAAATGAAAGAAATAATTTTGGATGTTCATTTTACGAAGCAGAAAAATCGGCGAGTAATTTTTCAATGTGGAGATAGAGTGCGGCTGACGTCAGAGCGTGTCGTTTTGTTTACGGCAACCCTTCCCCTCAGATTCGGCCAAAAATTGGACGAAAAAATTGCATGAAAAATATACGTGTGATACGGCCTTTAATCTTTAAGCTGCTCGTTTCTGGCGTGATTTTTAAATCATGCCAAATAAATCTTTTACGACATGTCTTCAGTTATCATCATAACCTTCATAAATTTTCTGTATTTAGCTCATAAACCTGTAGCCTACAGATATCAAACATAATTACAATCTTAATAAAGATACATAATTTTAACTTAAAATTACAGAAAAAATGTGTCGTAATGTGTAAGCAAAATCGTAATAGTTAATATCTTTATTAGGGATTTAGAGCAAAAGCAAAATCGTAAACATAGCGCAATAATATTATCAGAATGTTGCCAAAATTACAAACAATCTTTAAATTTTTTGAGGAATAATCATTGAAAAAAAAGGATTTATACGAAAAATAATCCTAATTAAGTGTCAAAGAACAGAAAATTGGATAAATATTCCAAACGATAAACATAACTTTAGTTAGAATATGTAATAATCTTGAAAAACTGCATGTAAAGTATAAATTTTCACATTTAGTGACAGACGTGATATCATATAATGTCATAACACCAGAAAATTGCTTAAAAATTAAACTTCAAAAAATTTAGAAATAATTACGAAACAATAAGTACATAAAACCCCGTCCGGATTCAAATGTGACGATTTGTCAAAATTTCAGAGGAAATGGTCCTATAGTTTCGGAAATTAGCGGCTTTGAACACATTACATTTTAATTATATAGATTTTTACTATAGTTACGTTTATCGGTTGGAATATTTATCCAATTTTTCTGTTTTTTGATACTAAGGATTATTTTTTGAATAAATCCTTTTTTTAATGATTATTCTTCAAAGAGCTCAAATTTTGTTTTGTAGCTTTGGCAACATTCTGATAATATATTGCGCAATGTTTACGATTTTGCTTATACGTTACGACGCAATTTTTTCTGTAATTTTAGCTAAAATTACTTATCTCTTTATTAAACGAAGATTATAATTATATTTGACTTCTGTAGGCTAAAGATTTATCTACTAAATAGTGAAAACTCTAACAGTTATAATGATGTAACGTCGTCAGTAGTTAGAAAACAAGAAAATTTGTCACAGCCTTATTTTAAAATTTAAACAGTATTTAATAGCTTCATATGTTATTAAAATGTTCATTAAATAGGCCAAGCCAGGCGGACAGTCTTTTTCACTGGAGGTCAATCCTTATTCCCAAAGGCCCTCGACAATCCCTTGCTTTTCCGGTCTCCTCTCCAGTTTACTCCATGGCTCTCTGTTTCCACCCAGGTCTCCGTCCGTCTCACTGCAGGACTCTATCTCCAAGCTTCTTCTCTCTCCGTTCGTTCAAGTCTTTTCAAGTTTTTTCTCCGTCCAAAATTAACCCCTTTTAAACACCAGGGGTGGGTCCACCATATGCCCCTCGTCCCCGGGCCACTTTCGTCTCCCATTTGCGCGGCAAACACAAACACATTCCTCGTCTGTCTGGAATCCAAGGGCGCCATAATTCTCATCCATTCTGAAATTTCCATTCATCTCACACCTGAGCCTCATAGCCCTATTCTCTATGCATCGACTTGCATACAGGCTTCGCCTATTCAAGACTTTCATACAGGAATGCCTATTGTCACCGGCATTCTTTAGCCATTGTAAATTCCAGACCCGATGTCCGCGCTTGTCCGAGGCCAGACAACAAACAATGATCCCATGGCCACCTGCTCTTGTCACCCAACATCTGTTTGGGGCCATAAAACTTCAGATGAATAGATAAGGTGGGGTTCTCTCCAATCGAAGACGTCACAATGATAACTTAAGATGGTTGACCTGATTTCAAAATCACGCCACAAACGATTAGCTTACCGATTAAAATTTCTGGTTATTGTATATTACTCTTGTATTCATAAATTAAATTCCTGCTGATAATTTAACTCAAAAGACGTCACCAAATGCTGCATTGAATAAGAAAGCTCAGATGTCGTCCTTGTCACTTGACCGTGGTTCGAAATTATGATGTCCGTCACCATAAGCCCTGCTATAGCTGACCAGTGTGCGACGTTAATAATCACTCACTTTGTGATGTGTGCTTCACACTTACTTCTATGTAAGCTCCCATATTATACTTTCTGAAGCACGAGGTATATATGCTCTCAGTAAAAAAAGTCAAAATATTGAACATTATTTTGTTTTTCAATAGCTTTCTAAGATTTAAGTTCGTTCTAACATTCTGATAGCTTTTCGTCGAACAATGTTTACGGATTTGCTTATGCTTTGCTTATTATACACGTATTTTTCAGGTAATTGTATGCTAAATTGATTTGCCTGTATAGTAAACAAAAATTACAATAATTTTTTAATTTGCCTTCAGATTGATAAAGTCAACTCTGATCCGGTTACATTAATTAACGTTAGTACTTTCTTCTTTTTTTAAGACCACATTAGATTTGTTTGTTAGATAAACCGTTCAAAAAATGTAATAATGAAATTCATGTTATTCATTTATATAACAAAAGCAGTTTTTACTGCAGAAAAAATTAAAGTTGGGTGTTTTGCATTTAATTTAGACCTTCACCACCAGTTTCATTTGATAGAGTTATAACTTCAGACCACACAACTGATTTTTGTACAACGAAACTCCCCTTTTGATGCATGCTGAAAAATCTTTCTCCAACGAGCATTCAAAATCGATTAGCACACAACTGTTTAATAGCGAAGAAGAGTGTGAATGTTCTCCATTATCGTTAACTCTCTCCATGCCTTCACAAGAGCAAATTTCTTTCTTCCACGGGTTTATATTGAAACATTTGCATTATGTGTTGCATTTTCAATGCTGCTATAATACCCTAATAATACTGGACATTTCACCATTGAATTAAACAAAATTAACTTGAACATCTAATTTTTTAGAAACTTATTGAAATTATTTATTGCATCCAACAAAACGAACACTTCAATACAAAATCAATACCATTAAATTCAATACAATTATACTGAAGAGCAAAGGGCTATTGAGTACAACAAAATAAGGAAAAAAGTGATTATAAAAATCCTGTATTGTCTGAACTCTAGAATATAAAGTAAAAAAGACATGAATTAGGTCAAGTTACTCACATATATATGTGGGCATAAACCAAACGTCTTCTGATTAAATTAGAATGGGGAAAAGAGGAATTCGTGCTAGAACAAAAGTTTTATAAAAAAGTATATTTGTGAACCGCGTCATTTGAAAATTGTGTAAAAAAAAAGTTGGATGTATTGTATTTCCAAGCTTGGGTTATCTGCCTTAGAATATTTCTATATATAAAGTACTAATTTGACTTAAGTATGCTATTAATTTTTCAAGGAAGTAATAGCATACTTAAGTCAAATTAGTACTTTATATATAAAAATTATTTAAGACGCATAACCGAAGCTTGGAAATACAATACGCCTTTTTTTTACAATTTTCAAGAAGTAGTTAAAATTTTTTAAGTTTAAGTGACAACATTAGATGCGGACGAAGATCTACTTGTAGAGATTTCAAAATCATGCCAAAAACAAGTAGCGTTCTGATACAAATCTTTCTGCTAATTTATCTTTCTCCAGCAATACTAAATCAAAAAAAAAATGTTATATAATTCTTATTATATGGAGGTTGCATTTTTTTCAGTCCACCATTTACCTCACATCAGAAGACATTGCCAATAATGGGAAATGGTTCTATACTCTTGTTTGAATAAAATAATAATATTTTTCTGCACTTAGATATGGATTTTTCTGCCAAATAGTTGTTAAAATTATTAAGAGTTGGGGCGGTAACATATAAGACCGAGATCAAAAAGGATCTATTTGGCGAGATTTCAAAATTTTATTTGTTGTTATTCTGAAATATAAATGGTTAAATTAAGATTTTCTAAAGTATATATTGTGTTTGATTGGAACAGTTTATGGTTTTTTTTATCAAAACATTGAACATTATTTTCTTTATGATTGCTTATTAAGATTTAAGTTTGTATGACTAGCTGTATCCAGCCACGCGTTGCTGTGGCTAAGTCTGGTTGAAAAGAAAAATCACACATTTCTAATATCTTATCCATTTGCACTTTAGGAATGATTTTTTTTGTGTAAAAAAAAACAACTAGCTGTACACTGCCATACATTCCTGTGGCTCAGTCTCGTTTAAAACAAAGGAATGAGAAAGCATGCATATTTTCTAACAGATTTCATTTGTTATTTGTTATTAGATTACTCTTGAAGTTATTAAGTTTTTTTTCTCTGTTAAGTACCTAAAATTATTTAAATTCTCTAAACAGTGAAGGCCTCATTGTGCAAAAATTGTCTTTTTTTCAGTGAAGAAGCTCTTGGGGAGGGGGGTCTTGAAACAATTTGCCTTTTTGTCCTGGTAGTAATTCCGCAGTGTGCATTCAATTCATCTTTGCCACCACCGAATACTCTAGAACACACAACAAATAATTGTCCATGTGAGGTGGAATCCATGTCTAGACCTAAGATGCTCAGTTTTAAAGGAAGACCCTGAACTTTGTTGATAATGATTACAATACCAGTCAATTTTGAAATTGTAATATAATCTTCATGATATAATGATTGCAAATACCAGTCAAATTTAAAATTGCAAAAACCTTCAATTTTTATTAAGTCTTTAAAGTAGATTCCTGCTGTGAAATCTATGTTTATATTTAAATATTTCTTGCGTATTCAAGAAAAAAATATGTTCAGCTATGTGATTTATATTTCTACCCAATTTCTAATTGCAAACAATACATAAATTTGATTGAGTTGTAAAGTGTAACTCGTGGCATTAATTATATGGTTTAATTATAGTGACATTTTGAACATAGGCAGTCATCTTAATTATTTTGTACTACACTGCGTCGGTATGAGCTGCGTCTTTTATTGCAGTGTTGATTTTATGCAAGTATATTTAATATTTTTTCATTGTTTTTCATTTAGTTTAACTGCTTTTCTTATTTCTCAGTGCAATTGACGGAAATTGAGCTATGTCAATTAATGTTCATTTGACTTCAAATTATATTTTGAAATTGACCTCCTTGAAATGATTTTTTGGAAATGAATGAAATATTCTGTTTTTCTTTGCATTGGAATTAGGCTGAGTTGATTGATTTATGTTTGAAGTTAAATATTTTGTTTGCTTTTTTTATTTTTATTTTTTCTTTCTTTTTATGCTTGTTTTTCCTTTTTAATTTTTTTTTTAATTTCATACTTTTTTAACCTTTCCTTTCTTAAGTGCAGCCAATTACTTTCTGTACTTAAAAATAATGCGTTGCAAAGATTCAAGTCATTATACTTGCCTAGCAAAAGCAATGTGAGGAATAATTGCACATCAAACAAAGGAAGAACAGGTATCAGCGAACGAGTGAACCAGACACAGAATAGCTTAAATACTCGCTGAGGAAGTAGCAGAGCACCGTTCAGCCAGACTTGACGATGCACATTTCTGAGCTCAGCATTTTCATTTTGCATTAACTGATCAGCTCTGTTCTCCACAAAAGGAATACAGTAGGCTGCATATGACTGAAAAATGTCAACGTGAAACAGCATCAAACATGACTTTGTGCAAGCAATAAAATGATTACAATCACCTTGAATTCGGTACAACCCAGCTCAGAAATATAGTTTGAGACGGGATATTCTTACCGGCTCAATGACTGAAGTGTGTCTTAAATGCTAGTCTCCGAAATTTTATGGAGAAGCAAAAGGAATGTGTTGTACCACTGGAAAAATTAGAGTGCTTCAACTTGAATAATGGCCAGAGACATTAAAAACTTTGCTTGCCAGATATACTGTGGAATCAAAGCATTTCCTATCTAACACAGTGCTTCTCAAACTTTCAATATTTGGGACCCACTATTGAATCATAATTTGCATCGCGCCCCCTCCATACAATAACAATGTATTGAATTCAATACTACTGTACTTTGACGCGAAAGCTACAACATGAGTTTAACCTTTTAAGGGTTATCGTCGCATATAATTGTCTCATTCAACAATGCGTAAGTTTCCCCTTACGTATATATACGACTTTTCGAAGTGTGATCCTTTCAGTGTACTGCTATTCATAAAATTATTCCGAATGCTGTGGAATGCAATAAAAAAATCCTTGACAGTGTTTGTGAAGGATTTACTTATGTATTAATTTTCATCCCCCCCTCAATACATGATATAAGCACTCCTACATGGAAATCGGTGGCATTGGGGAGCAAATCCCGTATCTTTTAATTGGCAGTTAGGGGACCAATCAGAAACCGTAAAATTATCATTATAACCGTTAATTTTTTTATAATTTTATGTATAATATGCTAATGGGATCAATGGTAATTATTAAACCTGGCCTTGGCTTAGTATTGTTTAATTAATTACAAAATACATTACACAATATTGATACATTTATAGGTGTTTTTTTATCAGTGCAAATGTGCATTTATTTCTCATTATGTCAAAATGTATTTCGTTCGTTTATTTTCAATAAATTAATAATTTTTAAAAATAATCTTTTGTTTTCGACTTTTTAATATGCTCGCGCCCTCTTAGGGGGCGCACCACAACTTCAAAAACACTGATCCAACATCAGGAAATACACTTCACGTTTCCAATAAACATCGTTTGGAATGGAATTTGTAACAATTCGTGCCAACTTTCAAAATGAAAAGATAAATTTATCATAAAACTGGCTCCCTGCTTCTATGCACAGATGGTCGACATAAATTCCTACAAATATACTTTATGGGTGATCACAAGGGTGAATTGTAAGGATTCTGTGGAATTACTATTAACATGAAAAGGTCCATTGTTTCTAAACTGGAAAAGCATCTTCATTGAAAAAACAAAACAATTTAATGCCTTTAATCCTCCATTATAGAGACAACATAAAACTTTTCGGGTTCATAATATAAATACAAAAACAAACTGTAGTAAATTATGTATTCCATTAACACAGTCCTTCTCAAACTTTCAATACTTGCGACAAATTTTCAATCATAATTTTCATCGCGCCCCTCTCCACACAATAACAATGAATAGAATTCAATAATATACTTTGACGTACGACTTTAATTATAAACAGTACAAATTATCATGAGAAGTATTAAATTTTGTATATAATTTTATAACATGGCCTTAGGGTTACCGGTAATTAATAAACGTTCTTAACTTAGTACTGCTACAATAAATTATGAAACAAATTGTGCAGTACTGTGATACATTTATAAGTGTATTATATAAGTGTAAATGTGCGTTTTATTTTGTATTATGTCAGAATGTATTTTATTTTGATTCTATTCAGTAAATTAATAACGTCTTAAAATCATTGGTTTTCGACTTTTAAATATACTTGCGCCCCCTTGTAGGGTTTAACGCCCCCTTAGGGGAGCACCCCAGTTTGAGAAGCACTGCATTAACAACTGAAATCTGTGCAGAAAAGTTTTGTTTATGCATATTTATACATATTTTTTTTAGAAAAAGAATCACAATTTATGTGTAAATGTTTAAATATATTAGAAATGTGTGCTTTTTCATTCCTTTTTCTTTAACATTACGTAGCCACAGCAACTCGTGTCAGGGTACAGCTAGTAAGGCATAAAAGTTTAACAAGAGAAATGTAAAATTTAAGAAGATGAATATTAAGAAAAACACATGTAATGTTTGAAAGTTATTTTAATTTGAATTTATAAAAAACGATTTTATTTCTTCTTTTTTTTTTTGAAATTACTATCTATGAAATATTATTAATGACTTTAGGAATTATGTTTTTTTCAATAAATCTAGATAATTAAATTAATATTTATAAAAAATATTTTTTTCATGTTATTATTAAAAAGCCGATCTTTTTGTTAAGCTATGAGCCATACATTGAATGATGTTTATAAATTTTATTTTATAAGTATATACAATCAAATTGTATACACTGTTATATCGTATAATATTTAAATGTATCATATATATAAATAAATAAATAACAATTAAGGCTACCACTTTCATAACATAAATAAACTGCGATTTTTGCGTATTTTAATTTTTCTCCTAAGTAGTTGTGAATTTTCAGATATCAAAAAATCGAAATAATGAGAAAGGTTTACTTTTTTGCTCTCTTTTGAATGCATTGTATTCCATGAAATTAAAAGCAATACTTTAGATGTAAATAGAAAAGAAACTCCATAGGATTAACATTACGCTTGGAGTTTCGTGGTGGCTTGTCAATGGGAGCCTTAAGGAAGCACGGTACAATTTACATGATTTTTTTTTAATTTAAGGATTTTTAAAAAAAATTTAGTTGTCATCTATGTATATGCATTAAGTAAAATAGATTTTTGACACTCAAAATAGCTTTAAGTTAACCATTTAGTTTTTTTAATGAAAACAACTTAAAATTTATGAAATGATTTTAAAATACTGCTACTTCTAGAAAAATAACCCTGCACGCAGGAAACTTGATTAGCAAGCACGTTAAACTACGTAAATAAAGTTGGTATGGGTTTTGTGATAATAAGATAGGTATTCGTAAATTAGGAATTTTTTTTGAAAACTCCTTAAGAAATATAAAAATTCTAAATTTATTTATTTTAAATAAAAATTTAAGTATTGTCTTTATTCAGAAATGCATACCAATTTTTTTCACATGAATTATAAGCAATAGTTAGAAAAAATATCAAAGTCATTAAGTACAAAAAAAAAATAAGCCCTAGCATTTTAAATGAAGGCAAAATAGTTATTTTATCTTTCTGAGTTAAATCAGTTTGAAGTTTTGATTCGCCATTGGGATATGAATGAAAAGGAAAGTAAAAGCTATCAGAGCTTTGCGTTTTTCAAATTTGAAGCTTTCAAATTTTGTGAGATTAGAGAAAAGGATACTCTAGAAAAAGGTGATGGTAAATAGTTTATTGAGAATAAATACTAATGATTACATAAATATACTTTATCTCAGATTTTCCTTATAGTGCTGCCATCTGTACGAATCAAAATAAACAATTTCCAGGAGCAATCGATTTTTTAGAAAGGTTTTCAAAGTAAAAATTGTGATTTTTAAATAAAAGTATATGTATCAATATTACTAATACCCTACTATAAACCTACCTACTACCCTACTGAAAATATTTTCTAGTGATGCTTATGATTTTGTAAAAGTAATAATACAAAGGCATTTCATTATTACATTTTGATTTTAGTTAAACATATCATTTCTAGATGGCAGCACGAAATTAATTAAGACATTATCAAAGTAGGTGCACGTTTTTTACAAATGATTATGAATACATTATAAATTACAATCAAGTTCGCATTCTCAAGAGATGTATGAAATACTCGAGTCAAATTTTCGATATTTAAAGGGAAAGCGAGATCATAGAGAGCTGCCTTAGAAATTTGAGAATACCCTGTTTATTTCTGTTACAATTAGAGTGAGTGAATATTAACATCGTACTCTCTGTACAACAAAACGAGGGCTTTTGGCGACGGACCACGTAATTTTGAACCATGGTCAAGTGACGTGAATGACACCTGAGCTGGAACACACTTCTCTTAACTACCACATGACGCCCCAATGGGAGGACGTTTCAACTCTCAACAGATTTAACGTGCATCGCTGCCCTACACGGCGGGCCTTTAGTGATAATAGGCTCGAACTCATGGCAAGCCGGCATTGATCCGATACCTTGACCACTGGATTACTGCAGCCCCTGTTACAATTAGAAGAAAGTTCCTTCAAAAAACGATGGGAAGTTATTTGATATCGGACATTTTTAATCAAATAAAATATTTCTGAATTACAAAAAATGAATGGTATAATTGTATCCAATTTAAAAGCATTTTTATATTTACGCTTAATTGGGATTCTAATTTTACAAATTTTAATTTCGAGAATATTTTTATAAATTGGAAATGTATATTTTCGTGTAGCTTTTATCATTCAAACTATGTGCACAGGTAAACTAAAAAATAGTTTATAAAATTTATTACTGTGAAAAAAATATGTTTCAAGAATTTTATAGAAAAATTTAATATTATTGCTTATAAATAACCTCGAAATTACTTTTTAAAATTATTTTCTGAACACTTTTAAATAAATTTAATACTTAAAAATTTATTTTTCTTTAAAAAATACTTTGAGATATTGTATTACAAAAAGAGGATATATTTATTGAAAAAAAGTTTATAATATTTTCTGACAAATAAACATATCCTTGCATCTCAATTTTTTTACAAGTTTGAATAATTGTGTATTTTTATTTTTTTAAAAAGTATTTCATGCTATACTTAATTTCTATTCAATTATTATTATAATGCGAAATTTTTATTTTACATGTATTTTGTATAAAATATTTAGTTTTTGTCTTATGTCAAATACCAACGTCATCTATTGTATTTATCTTCTGCGCGATGGCGACAAGTTGTTTGCTTGGACATGTTTTTGTAATGTAATCTGTATGAAACGTTCAGTTCCTGTACTGTAACTGACTAGGAAAGGATATCAACACCCGAAGCTACTGGCATTTGTATGAACCTTTATACACAAAATTAAAGTTTTTAAGTTTTAAAAGCAAGAGTCATCTTTATAAATATATATATATATATATATTAGTCCCGTGTGACAGACAATATTCTTAAAAATATCTACTATATTCTTTTTTTCAATTTGCCAATACAGTACTTTTTCAGGCAGATTGTTTTTATCGGAACAATTATTGTAACTCAATGCTGATAACAATGATTAGGAGCTCGTTATTTCATTTATAGCTGCATTTTTTAAATAATCCAATACACTATTGCAGTGATTTTAAAACTTTCAATATTTGCGAAACACTTTTCAAACATAATTTTCATCACACCTTTCCCCACTTCTCCATACAATAACAATGTATTGAATTCAATTATAATGTATTTTGATGGAAAGCTGAAATACTACTTTAAATATGTACCTCACAAATTATCAAGATAACTATTAAATTTAGCTTACATTTTTATATATGACAAGCCTTGGCCTCAACATTAGCTCTTCTTGGGGTGGGTGTGATTATTTTCTTTTTTTTTCTCTGTGAGAAATTTTCCCTTACCGTCTTGATATCTGCCCATCCTGGTGATTTTCATATACATAGTCAAAAATAAAATTCTTTTTTTTACTTCTCAATCACTTCTTCCCAACATCAAAAGAGAAACACATATTTATTTTAAAAAAGAAAGAAGAAAAATTAACCAAATTTTAAATTTTTCCCTTGCCCTGAATGTAAAGATTAGAGTGTCATGGAAGAATTAATAGTACAAGACAAGATGTTAATAACCATGATAATATATACCAAAAAAATACTGGGCTTTTCCCCGTCGTTAACTGAATTTAAGGCGACAAAATTTTAAAATTTTTTTTTTTTAATATTTGATTTTTGGGTTTTTAATTGTTTTTTTAAAAAGGGTTAAATTTTTAAATTAAAAATTTCCCATAAAAAAATTTTTTAATTTGTTGAAAAAATTTTTGGGAAAATTTTAAAATTTTTAAAATTTTTTTTAAACAAAAACCCCTCTAAAGCTTTTTAAATATGTACTTTTTTTTTAAAAAATTTTTTTCCAAGTACCTTATAATATACTACAAAAAAACTGTGTTTTTGGGTTTTTTTTTTAAATGTTTTTAATTTTTAATTAATTTTTTCTAGTTAATTTTAAAAAAAATTTCCCCGAAAAAACTTTAAATTTTGTTTTTAAAATTTTTTAAAAAAAGTACTAAAATGAGAGCTAATTCAATGCACAGTTTTAAAAAACCACTTTTAGAACATGTAAAAAAAGTTTCAAACCCTTATTTCAATTATAAAAAAGCCTTTTTGGGTTTTTGAATAACAGTGTATGTACAAAAATTCAACATGGAGAAAAATGATTTTAAAAAGTTTTCATTTTTGAATAGCATGAAAAAAAATTCCCCAATAATCTGAAATTTTTTATGTAATGTTTAATTAGTTTGTTTCAAACTTTACAACAAAATTTTTTTTTAAAATTTACAAGAATAAAAAATATACTTGTATAATGATTATATAAAAGAAAGCAAACAAAAAGGTCAATATTTAAAAACATTATCTTAAAAATTTTTTTAAAAAATTACACTCACTTTTTTAGAGTTTATTCCATCCCGGTTCTTACTACTATAAAAAAACAAATGTACAAAAAATATTCAAACTTTTTTTTTCCAAAATTTTTTAAAAAGCCTTAATATATTAAAAAATTGTTTTTGAAATGGAAGAAAATGAAAAAAAACCTTTTCAATTGAATGCTTCTTAAAGAACAATGTTTCACAAATAAAATATAAAAAAATTGGGAAATTTACAAAAAATTTGCTTATATAAGTTTCTTGAATGTTTTTATAGAAATTTTTATTTGTTGAAATTTCAGATATGGGAAATAAAGCATTATTAAAAAAAAAAGTGTGCAAAACTACGAAAATTCGGAGTTTAAATTTTGGGTTTCAATTGCTTTTCTTTTCAGATTAGATTTTGTTAAATTTCTAACATTCAATCAATTTTTAAAAAATTTTTAAACATAATATAATATAATATATAATCAAAAAATAAAAATAAAATAAATTATAATTTTTGCATACGTGATCAAAAATTTTAAAAAAATTTCCTGCTTTATAAGAAACCCCTTTTTTTCACAAAAGAATTTCTTTTTGCGTTTACGAGCTAGTTTAATTTTTTCTGTACCAAATTGTACAACATTACTTTTCTTCTTTTTTTTTTGATATACCCTTTCCCAAAAATCTTTATAAATTCCAAAATTTTTTTGTTTTAATGCTGTTAAAATAAATTTTATTTTCTTGTTGCATAAATTCAAGTGTTTGCAAAAGTTCCAAAAAAAATTTTCGGGCACTGCACCCAAAACTAAAATATTTACTCTTTTCCCAAGGGCCTTTTGATGATATTTTAAAAACACTTATAAAAATACTGTGCAAGTTTAAATTGGAATTTTAGTCATGCAAAATGAAACGCCCCAAATAAATCATTCGAAGAAAGTCTCTGGTAAATTGGCAATACCCCCCAAATGAGCCTCATTAGGGTTTTTTTACTGGCTTTTTTTTGGAACCCGGTTTTCCCCCAAAAAACCAAAAAAGCTAATTAAAAAAACACCCAAAAATCTTGACCAGAAGGGCATTTAAAGTGTTTTGGTTTTATCAGTGGAAATGCTATGGTAAAAGTAGCAATTTTGGCGGGCTTTATGTTTTCAGCAATGCCTTTGTTTTTCTTAAAATGGGATTCCCGATAATATTGCGTTGGGGTTTTTTTGGTTTCATCTTTCAAATTGCCATAAGATTTTTCCCCCGGGGTAACCCTCTTGAACGCCATTCCTTTTCAACTTTTCGGAGAGCCATCCCAGTCGCTTATACTCACATGGTTCACACAATTTTTTGTTTATTTTTAAAATCTCCCAAAACTTTTGATTCAGTCAGATGTTGAAACGCTTTTTGGGAAACACCATCTGAAAGTACCGTTGTGTATCTAAAAACCAACCCTTTTTGAAACTCGACCACAATTGGGTGCTGCATGGACTTCCATTGAACCTGAAACCACAATGGTTTTACCTGAAAATTTAAAAACCGTTAAACCAAATTCCAAATCAACTTTAATTTTTTTAAATTCACCTTTGGGATTTTTCCCCCCTTTACAATATTTAAATATTACTTTTAAAAACAACAACATATCCGTCGGGATGTCATGACAAAGCCAACCCAATCTGAATGTATGCCCCTGGTCAACCAAGTACCATCGAAAAAAAAACCCAATATTGGTTTTCACCACTGTTTTTTTTGCATTGTATGCTTTCTTAATTTCACTTCTGATGCGATGGAAATGTTTTTGGATGCTTTCCGGGAAACTGCAAATATCTTTTTGTAAAATGTTAAAAATTCATTGGGCATTAAATGCATATTCATAAAACATGCAGAACTTTTTTAAGAGCTTGATATCCCCGTCCCAAACTCAAAATTGCTTGGAACTCGTAAATTAATATCATAGGGGTGGGTTTAGTCCCCTTTTTTTCAAAAATGTCGGAAATTTTATTTCCATTAATAATATCAGCGCAAGAATCACACACAACAAGAAATTTTCACAAAATCCCTAGGTTTTCCCAAAAATTTTTCGAAAGCATTTTTCAAGTATTACATAGTGTATTTTTAAAAAAATTTTTTTAATGCATTTTTTTCAATAATGACGTATGTTGGGGATCTGGGTATACCGGGATATTTTTCATCCAAACGGGGAAAAAGTATTGCTTTCTTCTTCAAGTTTTTCAAAACCCCAAAAGTTCTTTTTGGGAAAATTTGAACTTGTCTTTTGCATCTGGGAAAACCCCCTCTTCAAAAACTTTCGTTGTGGGGGATTTGGGACGTTTTTTTTGGCCCCCCGGATGTTTAAATTTTAAACTTTTTGGAGAAATACCCCAAAAATTTTTTGTCGAAAACAACTTTTTTTTACTCTTCGGGAAAATAGAGTACAAAAAAAATAGTTTAAAATTTTTTTGGGCAGGAAATTCAAAAAAAAAAAACGGGGGTAGAATAACCCCCTCATATAATCAAAACAAAACAATTATTTCATTTTAGTTTAAACACTAATCAACGTGGGTAAAAAAAAAAAATTTGTTATTTATCAGGCTCCAGCAGAAAGTCAAAATGGGGCGGGTTTGTTTTTTTCTGGGCATGCAGCAAAAATGGATAAATAACTGAATAAAAATATAGATACAACTCTGAAATTTTGCAGACACATTAAGAAGGATTAAAAGCATCATATAAGCCAATAAAAAAAAATCGATAGTTTGATGATTTTTCCAGTAGTTGATGTTTGATGAGGTACCATATCGCCTTAATTCAAAATAACGTGCAAAAAAACAAAACTTGACGGGGTTTGAGGAGGGAATAATTCTCTACCCCACTGCAAAGCAAAAAATTGAAAATATTGAACCATTTGCATGTGCATTAAATATTAAACTTAAAGCACAGATTCCAGAAAGAGGGGTGAGGACACTGTTCCACGTGTCACGCGACAATATGCAAAATAAGTGTTTACATAAGAAACTGTTTTAAAAGTTGTGATTAGGTATAGATTAACTTATGTTGCATTATTAAAAATTTATAGAACGCAGTTTTTAATAGATTGCCTACAGTTTTAAATTTTTAAGAATACCAGCACATCATACACTTTAGAAAAGAAATCGATTTTTAATATAGTTTTAAAAATAGTCATATTTTTAAATTCCCTTACCCACCACGGACTGCACCCATATTAATGTGGAACTCAGTAGATCACTCAAATCCATCAAGTATGTATTCAAGCACGCTTAGAAGGGCCGTGAATGTGCGAAGGTTGTTTTCGAGGACAATGGTCAGGGGTTGATTGATGAGTTGAGATACATTCCTTTTTGAATGCAATATGTGTATCTTCTATTGCAGCAATGAGGCAACATAAAGAAAAACTGCACGATAAATCTCCCATACAATCATTCGTTTACCAGTACATATGCAAAACATGCAGAGGGTGCATTTCTTTGATAATGAAGAACGTCAAGCGTTGGAAAGAGCTGCTCAAAGGAATGATGCGCTGCTGGCAGCTTGGTTTGAATTGAACAGAACGGATCCTGATGTGAACAGATACTTAAATGCGGACATTACGAAGCACTTTGTTTGGAAGAACAATGATTGGGGGACCGAACTGTGTCCAGATTAAATTGAACGATTTCCTCTATGGATGCTTCTGTTTCACGTTCCTGGAGCTAAGTCTTTCGAAGAGTTACTTGCCTACGATTGTGATGTCATGAATTCACGATCGTGAATGGAGAAATTGTTTGAGGGAGGCATATAGATTTAAGATGCCATCACAGTTAAGGCAATTGTTTACTTTTTTCTTGTTTTTTGCAATTACTTCTAGAACTTTGGGACGAATTCAAAACTTATATTTGTGAAGATTTTCAGATTCACACTTCAGTACAGCAAAGAGAGTAGACCTTGCATTGCACAACATAAACGATCAACTTCATGTTCACAAAGTGATCATTTTGAGCACTGGATTGCCAGAACCTACCATTTCGAACGCATATGTCAAGACAAATTTTTACAACATAGAAGAAGAAATACAAGGAAAAGAGAGACTAATAGGAATGCTGAATCCAGAACAGCGCACAATTTTTTGATATAGTTATTCATCCATTCCAAGATATTGATGAGGCTTCCCAATGCATTTTGCGTGGATGTTTTTGCTAGTTCAAACAAAAGCTTTTATTCTTAGCCATAATTCATTCAATCAGAGGATTGTGGGAAATCGGTGTTCCCATTGTATTGACTGAATTTTTGAAGGTAGCAGAACAGCGCATTTTAGATTCAAGTTACCGGTGCCCCATTCTCGATAATTCTTGATGTACCATTCGTCATATCACCAAAGAAAGAAAATTTATAAAGTCGACAAAAATCACTATTTAGGATCAGTGTATCATTACTCCATTTTTATGCTTTGAGAAAAGGGTTGACAGGCTCTTTTCCATATCCCCCAAAGTCGGCCGGTTTTAAACCTTTTTGGAACTTTTCCCCTTTTCTGGGAATTTTTTTAATTTACCACCCCCTCCCATTCTAGTGAAATAATAGCGTGCATAATATGCGGTGATAACAAGAAATAAATTTTTTTAAAAAATATTCTATTATTAATAGAATATATTTTTTAATTTAACTATTTTTTTTCTCGAAAGTCCCGAATTTTTTTCTACTTGCGAATCTGACGCTTATTGTTAAAAATTTTTAAAAGGGAAATTATTATATATTTTAGTCGTAGATATATTTAGAATTTTTGTTTGGAATTAAAACCCCTACGTTTCTTCTTTATTTAAAAGAGTGGAATAAAAGCTTTAGCTTACCTGTTATATAAATCCAGACAGGGTGTTTGATGATACGAAGTAATTTATAATAAACTACTACTTTAAAAATAAATAAATTGACATTTTGAGTTTTTAAAGAATCACACGTTACTTCCTGGTTAACATATTTAATTTTATTTCTTGGATAATATACGTAATGAAATGCAGTGGACGAAACATTTTTCCTACTGCTCACAGACAAAGACAACACGCTCACTTCAGAAATTAAAATTTATTATATCTTTGGGGAATTTTGTTCGTCAGAATGTAGTTTTCATCTACTTGAGCTCCCCGAAATAGGGGTTTCCGTACATGGGAAAGGATTTAAATACATACAACCGACATAAAGTAAAAAGTTTGTTTCCTTTTTAGTACATAAAACAGCGTGTTTTTTTTTTAAAAAAATTTTTTTAAACTATATTTGTTTAATCTGTCCAAGCCCCTCCATGCCAGCTTAACATCCCCTAATTTTCTCTCGGCCTTTTACTTTCCCCCCTTTTTTCCTAAGCCCCCGGCTACAAAGGGGCGTTATAAACCCCGGGGAGCTAAGTTTAGACGTACGTTTTGGGAAAGGAAAAGGCTTTTTTTTTCTTAGTGGCGACTAAAATTTTTTCATGCGGGCCAGGGGGGAATTTTTGATCCCCGGGGTTCCCCTTTTGGGGAACTCAAAAGTTTTCCCAATCATTGGAATATAAAAAAATTTTCCGGGAACGGAAAGGCGGGGTTGGGCAAATATCTTGGCAACAAAAGTGTAAAGTAACTGCCAATTACGGGGAAGATGTATTCGAAATTCGTAAAAGAATTTTGAATAAAGTCCTTCGGAATGCCGCCGCCACTTAACGTAAAGTAGGGCTATCATTATGTTGGTCAAAAATTTGAATCCATCTGCGGGGGCTATTGAAGAGAACGCGTTTGGTTATTCGAAAACGATATCCCGCCCAATAGATGCGGGGTTTTACTGAACATAAAAAAACTAAATTTGCTTTTTCCAGTTCGACTTGGTTTTGCTATGACCATAAAAGTAAATCTCAAGGAAAAAGTAGTAAAAAAGTAGTAAAATATTTGCCTGAGAGTTTATTTTCATTGGGATGTTGTATGTCCTCCTATAGCAGAAATGACATCTTCAACTCTCCATGGTATCGACTCCTCTTGTGCAGTGCATAACCCTTTAAATTCATCATCTTTGGGAAACCCCGTAGGCACATCATTTTTTTCTTTTGCCATGGAACTCCGGGTAAACGATTCTCTATAAATGTCATAAATTTCCCCAATAGGACTTAGGTTTTGGGGGAATTACCGGAATAAAAATTTTAAAAACATTTTAAAAATTTCTGATCATCCTCTCAAAAGGGAAAAAAAAAATGTGGGGTCACGTCGAAAATTACTCCAAGAACTGTTGAAATTCTAATAAGAAATAACAAAATAAATCAAAATAAAACAAGCACATACCTTCGTAGGGATTTATTGGATTATGGTGTTGAAATGAGTACCCCAACTGTACCGAAAAGGGTTCTGGATGTTAGCCGTAAGGTATCAAGACCGAAGAAAAGCAATTTCTGACAGAAAACGATGAAAAAAATTTAAGCATACGCCAACAATACCGCGATCTGTGACTGTTAACGATTTGAAGAAGGTGATTTTCAGTAAAGAAAGTCATTTGTTTGTGCAGGAATACAAATGCAGTGTCGTTAGAAGAAGTGAAGTTGAAACTTACTGCCATATGATATCCAACAAACTGCAAAGCGCCCTTCTAAATAGATGTTTGGGTTTTTTTTATCAACAAATTACAATGGAAACTTAGTTTCTCTTAAAGGCCTGATTAATTATGCCCAATATGTAGAAATATATTACCCAATGAAAATGCTCCATTCATGGAAACATTTGACGGAACATTTCCAAACCTTCTTGTCTCAATTCGACATTGGTCCAGACTTTGCCGGGAAAATTTTGAAAAACTTCATTTGCCCACACCCCACATCCCCTACTTCTCACAGTCATAGAAGTGTATTCCTTAAGAGCGATGATTTTAGAACGCTTCTTTTTTTTTTGGGGAATATCCAAAACGGCGAACAAGTAACACATGTTAAAGTGGAACTCAAAATTTTAATCAACAGCTCCCATTAAAAAACTACAGCTGAACTACTAATGTACTAAAACCCCTTTTTCCTTGATTTTATTTTAATAAAAAACCGAGGTTCAAGGGGGCTCATTCGGTCAACAATTTCTGGGAAAGAGAATATTCGTCGAATCGATTGGGGAAAATTAGATCTTCAAACCTTATTCCTTTTGAACAAAGTCGACAAACTTTTTGGGATTACTTTTTCCCGCGGCGTACTACAAAGGTTTGGGGGTAAATAAATAATTTCCCTTTCTAAGCCTCACGTATAGAAGCTAATCTTACATTCAGTTCTTTGTCATAAAATAATTCTGCTGTCTTGCGTTTAGTTTGTGTGTGTGTGTGGGGATTTATATACAAAATTACCACTCTTTATTTAAGTTTCAATTCTTCTTAGCGTTAAATATTCACAATTCAAGTAAAACAATATTGTGTAGTGAGATGCCTTATTTTCGTTGCATCTTAGAAGAAATCTTCAACATTATTGAAAGTAAAAGTTTCGGAATTTTTAAATTGCTGCAAGTCGTTACCGCAGTGATTTAATTGTTTTAATGGAAATTGCATGTGCGTTGTTTTTCGCATTTGGTTCTACACATATTTTTTCTCTTTTATGATTTTGAACAAATTTTTCGTCATATGAAATGCATTTTGAGTCCGAAAAGAAATTGATTCATAGCCGAATATTCCAAATCATATGTAATGCACTGTCATAAAATATACCCATGATATGTTGTTGTAGCTTATCTCCTTGTCAAGCTTCTGCTGGGGTGAGATCTATGGTTTATTCATTAAAAAATCATATGGGAAAAAAAGATTTGAAATAAAATGGATGGGGCAAAACCCCGTCCAAAAATATTGAGTCGGGGAAGCCTGTTCTTTTACATTTTTGGGCAAATAGAAAGGGATAACCCAAATCAAAGCCAAATGTCCACTAAGAAATCTGGAAACTGCCGTCTGGGTGCATCTGTCGTAATTTATAGCAAGAGATCTTTCAGGGGAATCATCTCGATACCAAGTATGGACTGGGGCACGAGCCAAGTATTTTTTCAATATGTTTCTGGCATTGTTTCAATATGTTTCCCCCTCCAGTCCTGTAGGTTATCTCATCGTAGTGAAGGGGGGTTACGCGGGTTTGGGAAAGGGCGGGAAAAAAAGTCAGAAGGGAAAATTTTTTTAAACGGGGGCACTCCCAGGCGTGAAGGCTACGTGGAAATAATTTCGGAACAATAACAACTATTGGCGGCCGAGCTTGGTTTGGACTTTTTTGGTTGTGTGAAAGGAAAAAATTTCCTATTCATAAAAATAACTGCTTCCAAAAAGGGACATTAAAATTTTGGGCACCCCAAGATAGAGAGCTGACTTAAAAACAATGACATTGGACTGATAATAACCAAAGGAAGACCCGAAGACCTTAGCCGCAAAGATGCGTCAGAGTGGGATCAAAAGAAAGGAAGACGCCGTTGCGTATATAAAGCTATCTGTCGACGATGGCCAGGCGTTGCAGTTTGCCGAGGAAGACAATGCGAAACTGCTGTGGGAAAAATTTATTTTTTCATTGGGATCTCGTAGACCGTAAAATTGACGCAGGCAATGAACTCAAAAACATCGTCCTGAGAAACAGTGTAACTGTCGCTGATTGCATTGCAAGAGACGGGGGTATCCCCAAAGTGTCACTTCCTAGTATTAGACGTCTCAACGAAGGAAATGGCACACCACACAGTTGGAGGATTGAATGGAAAATTCTCCAAAGTGCGCAAGATTTTAAAAGCTCAACGGTCACATCTATAGAGGAAATTCTACAAATTCTAAGGAAGAAAAAACATCAGTAAACTTGTGAAACAGCCTCCCTAAGGTGATCATTTCTTTGATTATCCGCGTGAGCTAGAAGTGTAGGGTTTACAAAAGGAATAGACATTTTTAAATTCTAATATGACTTTATTAAGAATGAAAGTTAAGCGTATAACAATTTAGAAGATTATAGTTAAGAGAAAATCGACGACGTACAAACACACAGTAATAGTTATACCGAATCGTGTAACTTGGACCACTATCAATATTTAATCCGCCTAATCTCACTTCTAATAATATTACAAGTTTTAATATCAAATAGTCAATCCTACCTCAATCCAATCTTAGCTTCAATCTCAAGAAGAGGCATCTGGGCTCGCGTGCAATGGTATGCACCTTGACCTAATTGCTTAATCTTCAAGGTAACTTCAACTGGCTGTCAACACACACGCTTGTATCACTCTCACACATAACATTCTCCAAATTGTCATCCGACTTAATTGAAACTTCTGTTATTTAAAAGCTATCTTATTTGCAATTCCTCTTCACGTTTCGCTTCTTGGGTTTTGGTTGGAAAAGAGTTGCCATTAATCTTGGCCCCGAAAGAACCCAGAAGTCATGTTAAAGAAAAGACGCGTAAGCCCGTCACAAACTTACCAACTAAAAATCGTATGGAAGGAATAAATGCTGAAGCATTTTTTCTAGGAGGAAAAATGAAAAACAAACGAGACTTTGCTATATTTGCAGGAAAACAAATCATCTGGGAAAGTATTGTTTCTATAGGAAAAAGAACTCACCAAATAGTACAAGCCAAAGGAAAATGACACTAAGAAATAATTTGTATAGAAACCAACATGTCTTTACAGTTTCCCACTGTGAAGAAAACTTTGTGATAGTACCTGGAAACTGGACAGTGGAGCATCCTGTGACAGGCCAAAGACGCTGTATGGTTTCAATCAATAAGTCCCGAAGTCATGGACATTTATTCAGCAGATAAACATTACAAAAGGGACGCTTCAGCTAAGACTGTGAATACAAAATATTGTAATTCTATTAATTTAACAAGTACTAATATCAGTTAGGTTGTGAAATTGCCCCTTAGGGTGCCATTCTTCTGGATTATCTGTGTGAGCTATAGGTGTAGGATTTGCGAAAGAACTAGAAGATTCCATTGATGTTAATTTGTCTTTATTAAGACCTTCAAACTTAGCTTCTAACAGATTAGATAATAATAATATAGGCCAGAGAATCTACGATGACAAAACACACAATATAAGTAATACTGAAATAACGTAATTCGGACCAGCTATCAATATCAAACCCGCCTAATCTCAATTCCAATAATATCACAATATAAATAGTCAATCCTACCTTGATCCGATCGTCGATCTAATCATAAGGGAGTTGCGTCTTTACTGGAGTGCAATGGTATGCATCTTGACCCAATGACTCTATTTTCGGGTTAACCTCCATGGCTCTCACTTTACAATCATATCCCTCTCTATCATAACATTCCCCAAATTGCAACGTCACTTACAGAAACTTTTGATACTTAAAAGCTATCTAATTTGCATCTTATATTGACGTTTCCTTCTTGGATTTAGGTTGGAAAATAGTTGCAATTAATCCTGGCCCCAAAATAACCCAAAGGACATGTTAATGAAAAGACGCTTGAGCCCGTCACAATGTTCCTCAATAAATGTGTAATTTAATGTCTGTAACATGTTTAATTTAATAAAGGTTTTAAGATTAAATCAGAAAATAATTGTGTATTGATATATGATAAAAATAATAAGTTAATAACGAAAGCATTTAAAAATAGTGATAGATTAGAAAATAATTTAGAATCTATTTATATTTATGTTATTTTTCTGACCAATCTGCTAATAATTATGAAATTTGGCATAACAGGTTATGTCATTTAAACTGTAAATATATACTTAAGTATAGCTTTATATTGATATTGTAAATAATTTCACATGTGAAACCAGAAAGTCATCATAGAAATGAGATAAGTCAAAATTCACAAATTCTTGGGTTGCCCATGCCGACCTGTGTGGTTTAATTAAAATCGAATCATATGGTGGTGCAAAATATTTTATGGTGATTGTAGATGATTTTTCTGGAATGTATGTTACTTATTTCTTAAATAATAAATATGAAGTATTTAATACACTCAAGAACATTGAAAATAGCGACCCAAGAAGAAAGCATCGGACTGAAATGAAATTTAATACACATAAAGATACAGATGAGATATTCACTTGATCTCAAAATAAGACAATTAAACAAATACAGGGTGTGCTACGATACAAATACTGGGCAACTTCAATAGCGCGTTGGACCACCTACAGCTGCAATACATGCCGCCACACGGTCCGGCATTGAGTTGATTAGACACCTTATGTTGTCCTGAGGCAGATGGGCCCACAAATCTTGAAAACACGATGGCATCTGCTGTTTTTGCTGATCCCACACGTACTCTACAGGGGACAAATCGGGGGAGCGGGCCGGCCATGGAAAGTCTGAAAATGACGCGGGGAAGTCTTGAGAACTCTTGCTGTATGCGGACGAGCATTATCTTGTGAAAATTGCCCCTGAGAGACCATTTAGGAAAGGTCCTACATGGGTCGAAGAATATCATCAACGTAACGTGGCTCCTTAAGGGTTTCCCCGCCTCACAAAAGTGGACGGCTATCATGGGCTAATGCCCCCAGAACATTATACCAGCTGCGAAGGTGTGACGTAGAACAGTGTGGGGGGAAATTTTACCTCACCAGGGCGCCTCCCCACCCGTACACGGTTATCATCTGTTCCCAAACAAACCGGATTCATCACTAGACACAACCCGGCCAATCTGTGACATTCCACATTGATCTGGCTTGGCACCACTGTAGACGCAGTTTTCGATGCTCGGGGGTTAAAGGAGTGCACGGAAAGGGCGCTTGGATTTAAGATTTGTTTTTGCAAGGTGTCTGGAAATTGTTTGTGGAACAATTGCTACGCCTAGTTCTGCTGTTCGTTCAACGAGTCACGGGTCCACGGCTTGCCGCACCATCCTTCGATCCTCTCTCCTCGTGGTCTTCCCGGCGCTCCAGACCCGGTTTTCCGCACGTGGATACCCCCGTGTCCACTGCTCCAACAATTTCTAACGGCACACCCGAACAATCCACCTGGCCAGCAATACGGCGCGTCAACCAGCCTGCAGTTTTCTCCCGATGATGGTGGCCTCTCTCAAACTCGCTTAACTGTGAGAAATGTCTTCAGCACGTTTACCTGGCATGTTTCGCTTACCAAAGTCTTCCTACAATCAGCGGGAATCGTCACGTTTTTGAATCTCTGAATTTGCGCTGGCTATATAGCACCTTCTTCCTGATTGTAGCGCCACCTCGGAGTGTATGAGCATGCGTATTGGCACAAAACTTGGATAATTGCATATCACATTACGCTGTACTTATTTGCAAAGTTTCGCGATTGTACTTAGCTTCCTTCTTTGATCGCTATTTTCAATGTTCCTGAGTGTATACAAAAAATTAGCGCAACAAAAAGAATCGTCAAAATAAAGCGAAATTTTACATACGTAATGACTACTTTGACATAAGTAAATGAATAGAAAATCAAAGGAAGAGGATCATTTTTTTAGAGAAAAAGGCAAAAGAACGTAGAACTTAATACCCGGTTGAAACCACTCTAGCCCGAATGCTCGATGTGAAAATATCGGGTATTAAGGCATACAAGTTCTGTATGTCTTGAGACATTTCGTTCCATATTTTCTGCAACCTTGCCTCTTGTTCGATCAAACTCATGGGATGCCAATCTCGCCTTCCTAAAGGATCTGAGATATGCTCGATTGGAGACAAATCTGGGAATCAGGTGGGTCAAAGAAGGGTAGTAACAGTGCGGAGACTGTCTTGTGAGGCGGATTATTGTCTTGTTGAACAATGACTCGCTGGGAGCCGTTGCATGCGTGGCAACACATGTGGTTGCTGGATGTCGTGGACATACCACTGGGCTTTCATGGTGCCACGGATAAATGCTAAGGGTGACCGTGTATTGTGGAATGACACCCCCATCCACTGTTGTGGGGGACGCTGAAAATCAAAGGCGGGTTTGGGGGGTTCCCCAAGGTTTTCCCAACATCCAGGTTTTCTCACAGTGCTGAGATTAAACTGGATTTGTCACTAAAGATGACCTTTTTCCCCATTCCGCTCATCCATTTCGTGCTTTGTACCCCCAAATGGGGATCGAGGGGTGGTATAAAGGGCAGAAAACGAAATTTTCCCCCGGATCCCAAATTTTTCCTTCAACCGGGTTTCCCTTTGTAGGGTTTCCCAGGCACGGGGGTTTCAGTGTAGATGCTACCTGTGCTTGGATGGGGGCCCTGACAGTTGGTTTTAAATGTGGTAGTTTTTCCCCGACATGGTTTGTGGGGAAAATCCTGAGCCTGGTACCCATAAATGACATGTCTGGAAACCCATGGCCCCAAAAAACTCACAGAACAACAGAAGCCTAATTGAGAGCTACCACCTGGCTTCAAACCATTTCCGTCTACCAATGATTCTCCCCTAAAACTGCCACGCTGTTATTTTCTTCGAAAACGATGAAAAGGTTGTCTTCCCTAGCTCTTGTTTGGGCCCACGATTCAGCAACTCAAAATTTTTTTTACCTGATTAATACTGCACAAAAACGACTTTAAAACGCCATCTCCCGGCTATAAAAGCGCAATCATTCTACTTTTTAATCTTTTGCATATCCTTAAATTACCTTCATGCCAATTTTTCCCTTGACCCGGGGAATTATTTCTTCGTGCGCTAATTTTTTTTTCAGTGAATGTATTTCCTCAATTTAAATCTAAATATGAAAATTTAACATTTAAAGGAAGGGGAGCCGTGACAAAAAAATAAAGCAAAATTTGGCTTTTGAAAAACATTATTTTTAAAAAAAGAAGGGCCCTAAAAAAATTGTCTACAACCCATATTGTTTCTTTTTTTTACTACAAATAAAATTATTAAATAATAATATATTTTAAAAAATATAAGGATTGAAAAAGTACACCAAAAGGGTTTTGGATACATGGTCCTTAGGGACATTATCTTTCCCTTTTTTAAAATATAAAAACCCAAAAAAGCTGTTTTAGTTATAAAAGGGACCTTTTTTTAAATTAAATTTTTTTTATTTTCACAGAATTTTTTTAAAAAATTTTAATTTTGACTTTTGAAATTTTGATAAAATGGCATTTTTTCTTTTAGAGATTGAACAATAAAAAAAAAAATACTAACATTTAATAAATTAGTAGCATTAAATAATTTTCATGACACAAAAAACTCATACCAAATTTCAAAAAATAACAAAAATTTTTTACACATGTACCTAAAAAATGAAAAAACACATTTTGAGAAAATTAAAAAAAAAAAATATCATTATAAAATTAGTATTTTAAAATTTCAGCCACTCATTCTTTATTATTTCAAAGATTTTTTCCTTTTTAATTTGCTTTGGTTCCTTTGGAGCTTCAAAGTTTTCCCCTTTTTAAAATTTGATGTATAAATTTTTAAAACTTTCAAAGGGATCCATTTTTTTAATGTTTTTTTTCGCCTTTTTGTCCCCTTTTCCGAAGCCATCTCCCCAAAAAATTTTGATTTAAATTTTTTTAAAAAGTTTTGGCCCGATTAAAAGTTTTAAAATATTCGTTGCTTGATTCGGCCATAAAATTTTTTTAAACCCTTTTTGCAAAGTCTCTAAAAGTTTTTAATTTTAAAAAAAAATCTTTTGGGGGTTTTGGGGTTATTTTTTTACCTGGTTTCCAAAAGTTTTTATTTTAAAAAATTTTCTTTTTGGAAAAATTTGGGGGATTTTTTCTGTCAAGTTTTTTGGAAAAAGCCCAAATTTTCTTCTCCCTTTTTTCCAACATTTCTTTTATGGTAAGATAAATTTTTGCAAAAAGGATTTGCATCTGCCCTTTTTCCAATTTTTTGTTGGGCTGAATTTTTGGGGGAAAATTTTTTTTTGGGCCTCTCACTTCTCCCCATTGGGTTTTGGATGGGGATGCACTCTAGTTTTCCAGGAAATTCATCATCGATATGTTTAATTTTAAATTTTTGGGAACCCTTCGAATTCCATCCCAAGGTACTGAAAACCCGAACATTGAAATTTTGGGTAAGGAGCGACTGAAAATCCGAAATGCTCCTTCACTGTCCATTCCCCACACTAAAAAACATGATATTTTACCTGGAATTATCAAATTTTTTCGTATTTTGCATTCAAAGCAATATTTGATAGGCCCCCAAAATCAATAATTTTTCCCGTTCCCGAGAGAAGTTGGGTTAAACCCCTTTTTGAAGAGTGTCCTTCTTCGCAGGTCCCATCAAGAGCAATTGTTTGGGTTCTCTTGTTCATTTCAATGAAGCCATTAACGCTGTTAACCATTGACCGAGATGAAACAGTTTCCAACGCCAAAAATTGGGGTATACAGTCTTTTAAATTTAGCTGGAGGAGGAGGAGGTAAGTTTAAGTGAAAAAAAGGGGCCCCTTTTGCCAACCAATGCACCCCCGCCTAAAAACCCAAATTTACCAAAACCATCTGACTCGGTATTTGAAGTCATTGAAGAATGACTAGAACTACAATATTTTTTTAAGGGGCAATTGTAGCAATGCCCTTGCGACTACTTTATATTTTTAAGCAAATCAAAAAGAAAAAATCTATCACAATATTGCATTTTGAAATTGTTTAAAATATCATTGAGCATATTTAAGCAATAAAAATACCCGCTTTGAGTTTAACTAAAATTTTCTTTTATGTCCTTAAAAAAAATCCTTCACTCCTCTTTTTACTTTCAATTTTTTTTGATGCACTACATCAACTCATTACTCAGATTTACTGGTGTTTTTTTCGAAAAAAACGACGTTTTATTCCCAAACGTTTTGTTCGAGGATTTCAGATGTTTAAAATTTTAAAAATTTAAAAAAATTGAATGTCAACAAAAAAAAAAATTAGATCAAAATAGGGAAATTCGTAATTCAGGTTTGTAATAAGAAGAGAAAGCAAAAGTTTAAAAAATTCCCCCCAACAGCTTGATAAAAAGATTCAGTTGAGAGTTATAATCCTTCTCAAACATAAGAAAAATAAATAAATCAGATTAAGGTTTTAAAAGCGCACAAAAAGTATAATTTTCAATAAAGTGTCACTTAGATAAGGATACATGTATAAAATTGTTTTAATGACTCTATGACAAAAAAAATTATTTAAATACAATATTGTGGCAAAAAATTAACTTAGAATAACCTTTTTCCAAATGTTTTCCTTTTGTAAAAATGCTTCTATTGTATTAATATCTTGCCTGTATATAGCTCAGATCTCTGTACAGAGACTCAACTATGTGATTTTTGAAAATTCACATTATTTTCAGAGTTACAACCATTTGAAATAATTATCGGCGTATTTCCCTTAAAATTTCTCCCTTCTGTTTTCGTAAAACATGGATAAACCGACTTCCGAGTTATGCGTTTCAAAAATTCTAGTTGAGCCTCTGTACAGATTATTATATTAATTTTGCATTTATGGTCGGCCACAGCCAGGAAAAAACTGGTATATAAAAATAAAGTGTGAACTAGAAAATTTTGGTTTAAAGCAATTTGCTTCTGATAATTGTGTATTTATTAAAACTGATAATAAAAGTGTTCTTATATTGTGTGTGTATGTAGATGATTTAGCTATTTCTTGTAACAATGATAAAATGTATGAAGATATTGTAATACTAAAAATGTATTTAAAGCGGTTGAAAACAAAACTAATAAGTTTTTAGGCACAGTAATTGAAAAATATAAAAACTAGAATTTGTTGATCCCAACGTGACTACATAATTTATAAAGTTGAAAAAGAGTCAAAACTCCAATTGTGAAAAGGGAAAATAAAAAAAAATTTTCCTTCTACAAATGAATTTATTGAGATTACTATGCATCCAGGAATCAATTGGTGAACTTTTATATTTAGCTAATAAATTTTGTCCTTATATTTTCTTTGTAATGTTTTATTTATTCCAATTTAATCATAATACAGAGAAGAGACACATTATAATTTGGCCAAAAGAGTATTAAAATATTTGATGGGCACAAAAGATAAAAAATTGTGTTATGAAAAAGAATTTGGAATTTTAAATGTAGGTCCAGATGCTAGAATGGGAAATGTTGAAAATGGAAAATCATTTTCTGGTGGTGTAATTTTACTATATAATTCCTTAATTTTATAAAAAATATCGTAAACAGAAAAGTGTTAGTTTATCCATATGTGAACCAGAGTTATTTTCTATTTCTGAAATTTGTAAGGATATAATTTGGACTGTAAATTTGTTAACTGAATTAAAAGGTAAATAATTTACAAATAATGCTGTAACTTTAAATTTAGATAGTCGAGCAGCAATTCAATGGATTAAGGGTATCCGTTCTTCAAATAAATCAAGGTATATGAACTCACGTTTTCAGTTTGTAAAGGATTTAATTGAAGATAATGCAATTAAATTATAATACATGCAAACAGAATTTTTAATTGCAGATTTTCTTACGAAAGGCATGAATGTAGAAAAGTTAGTATATCCAATGCAAAAAAATTAATTACTCTCTTAATTTTATGTCACTGTGTTTAGTGTTACATTTTATGTGTATTGTGTATATGTTTATAATATTAGAATTGCTTAAAAAATATATTACTCGCAGGAGCGTGAACTATTTTTCTAGCGGCAGGATAACTGTTTGATCCTCTCATGCGTGGTTTTCACGCTTCTCTTCCACGCCTTCCTTCTAAGAGGCGCACTTGTTGATCAGATGCTGTGTGCTTTGGTCAGGCGATTTTGCGGCGTGCAATGTCTGTTATCGTTTTTTCGTGCGTGCTAAATAAATGTGCTGTCCAGAAACCTGTGTGGAAGTAATTTCACAACAGTAACAACAATTTCGACAACAAAGAACAGAAAAAAAGCTAAACGACATCAGTCATTTGGGATAAATAATAAATTACTGCATTACTTAAAATGGGAAACACAGGCTGACTCAACTGCAAGAAACTTGCTCAAGTAGATGGAAACTGCCTTGAAAGATAAAACTCCATTGGAGCTTTCTGAGCAGTTTTATTCCAGTGAAGTTTACGATATCATTGTTAAAGAAACTGTGCGATATGCAGCAGATGTGAAAAACGAACACGACCACTGCTGATGAAATGCGTGTTCTTATAGGAATTTTGCTTCTAATTGGTTATCATTCAAATACCTGTGAAAATGATTATTATTCAGATGCTGAGACCTTGGTGAAAAATGCCATACCACGAAACCACTTCCAAAAGTTGAAATCTTATTTACACTTTGTGGACGAGGGAATTGTTTAACTCAGCATGTACAGGATCGATCCTTGAAAGTAAAACATTTCTGTGCCATACTCAATACAAATTTTATGAAATTTGGAAGTGAGAATGAGGATACAAAGATAAAGTTAATGTGAAAATACAGAATTTGATACATTCTTACAATAAACATATGGGCAATGTCGATCCCCACGACTGGTTGTCTGGACTTCAATAAAATTCGTGAAAAAAAGGGGTACTGGTCATTTTTTATACATACACTTGATATGGCTATGATAAATGCCTGGATATTTTACAAAAATCATCAACAGAATTGAAGCCCTAAACGTGAAGGAGTTCCTATAACAGCTGATGTAAAAAAAACTGTGATAAGAACCTATGATCTTGACTGTACCTTCAAGTGAAAAATACGATATTCGTAAATATAGAGTTGGACATTTTTAATAAAGCAAGAAAAACATCGATATTGTGAAAGAGAGGGCTGCAAAGGAAAACCAAAACATACTGAGGCAAATGTGCCAAAACGCTTTATCCGGCTTTCTTTGGAACTTTCCACCAAAATTAGAGTGACATTTAACTGAAAAATGAAATATTTTGTAATCAAGACAGTATTATTCAAATTAAGTAATTTTTTTACTCGGAAATAGCTTTCCTCCTTGAAGTGAACAGTAAAGTATGTAAATGCAAATTGTATCCCTTTATCCCAGTATCCTATTTAGAGGACGAATCAGATTTCTTATATAATTTTTTTTTTTCAAATTTTGTTATATTTGGTTTATTTAGGTTTAAATTTATTATATTAGGTTATTTATTATTAAATTGTATATCAGGGTTTTTTAGAATAAAATAAATAAACTGGGATACACAACGGGCTAATGCAGCTGGAAAGTCTATCCCTAGAAGAAACAAAGAAACACATTCCCGTCTCTTCTCACAATTCCCCTCCTTTACTACCCTTGTTTCAGAGAAGAGAATAACTCCATAGAGATATCCACACTATCAATACTAACCAGGCCAGAAATGAGCTGAACAAACTTAAGGTACCCGACTATGTTCGGAACCGTGATTTTAAAAAAGTACATAAATGGATAATTTTCATGATATTTAGTGTCACTTAGTTTAGAATACATGTATAAAATTGTTTTAAGGACATTTTGACAAAAAAATATTTAAATACAATATTTCGGCAAAAAATTAACTTAGAATAACCTTTTTTTCAAAATGTTCTCTTTTGTGAAAAATGCTGCTATTATAACAATATTTTGCCTGTATATAGCTCAGACCTCTGTACAGAGGCTCAACTATGATTTTTAAAAAATTCACATTATTTTCCGAGTTACAACAAACTGAAATAATTATCGGCGTTTTTTTCTTAAAATTTCTCCCCTCTGTTGTCGTAAAACATGGATAAACCCACTTCTAAGTTGTATATTTCAAAAATTCTAGTATAGCCTCTGAACAGAGGTCTGAGCTATATACAGCAGTGTTTCTCAAACTGTGGGGCGCATCTCCTAGGGGGGCGTGATAACCCTGCAAGGGGCGCGAGCATATTGAAAAGTCGAAAACTAAAGATATTTTAAAAAAATTATTAGTTTACTGAAAGTAAACAAACAAAATACATTCTGACATAATAAAAAAGAATACACAATTGACACTAATAAATATATCAGTACTGTGGAATGAATTTTATAATTAATTTAACAATACTAAGTTAAGAATAAGTTTAATAATTATCAGTGACCC
Source organism: Trichonephila inaurata madagascariensis (assembly GCA_019973955.1). NCBI lineage: Eukaryota > Metazoa > Arthropoda > Arachnida > Araneae > Nephilidae > Trichonephila > Trichonephila inaurata. The sequence continues at coordinate 2,043 of BMAV01024048.1, read as the reverse complement.
CATGGGCTTGTTATATATAAAATTATGTGCAAAAAATAACACTTATCTTGATAATTTGAATGGTTTGTAATTAATCCCTTAAATGTCGATTAAAAATGACATGATTCGCTCCCCAAAGCCACGGTTTAACACGTAGGTGAGCGTATGTGTTGGGGGAGCAGAAAAAAGGAATAAATAAGCAAATTCTCTGAAATAAGTAAATCCTTCGCAAACACTGTCACGGTCCTTTTATTGTATACCAAAGCCTTCAAGTCATTTTATTGCGTTCTTAAGCCTTCCGAATAATATTATGGTTGGCAAAGCACAGAAAAATTCGTACTTCGGAAAGACGTATATATACGTTCTGAGCAGTCAATGCTTTGGCTGAGTGAGACGTTTATATACGCCGGTGGCACTTAAGAGGTTGAAGTCGTATTGTATGTTTAGCGTCAAAATATTGTATTTTGAATTCAATACATTGTTGTTTTGTAGAAGGGGGGCTCGCGCGCGATGAAAATTATGATTAAATATTGGGTCGCAAATATAGAAAGTTTGAGAAGCACTGATAAAAGAAGTATTTTTCACAAAAGGAGAATATTTTGAAAATTGGTCATTCTATGTTAATTTTTTGTCAACATATTGTACTTAAATAATTCTTTATTGTAATAATATTCTTAAAATAATTTTATATACATTTTCCAATCTAAGTGACACTAAATATCATAAATATTAACCATTTGTATGTTTTCTTCAGGGTTTCCCAAACGTAGTTCTTACCTTAAAGCAGAAATAAAGCGTACATATGCTTTGTTTAAGAGAAAAAAAATTGGTTGAACCTGTGTAAGGATCTCGATGTTACATCTCCCTACACAAAACTTTGGAAATTTGTCAAAAAAGACCAACAGCAGATGAAGAAATGTAATATTAATATGATATTGTGGCATAAAGTAGAGTTTTGCAGGGACAAAGTTTTCATTGAAGTTTTTTAATTTTTTTTCACAACATTGCCGGAATTCTTATACCTAAAGTTTATTTCTTATTTTAATTAATATTTTTAAGAGATGAAATGATGTATGCAAAATTTTATTATTTATTTTATGTAAAATGATTTTTTGTTTACTTTTATTATAATAAATATTTTGAATGTTGCAAGTTAAATTATAATAAAACTCTAAGACTATATTTTTTACCTTTATTCCCTAACATAACATGCCTGGCAGTGGAAATCAAGTTATTTTATAAATATTTTTTACTTATAGTATACAGAATAATCATATCGGTAGATCAATTTGTCCTACCATAACTACAATATTGATGATCCCTGGTATAGAGCATGCCATTGACTCTCCGGAAAAAAACTTGCAGCCGAAAACCCCCTGTCCCTCCCAAAATTTGAAAAGAATTTTTAAAAGAGGTTAATTTTACAGAAACTAATAAATTCCTGAATTTCCGGTAGAAATCCCGGTGTGAGGCCTGTTTATCTGAAAAGGGGGTGTTTCCCCTATTAAACAATTTTTTTGCCTTTTCGGGGAAATTCTTTTTCCTACCTGCTGACTTCTATAAGTGTTACGCAGGATCTCACATGCATATTGTATACTTTTGAACGATTATTGTTTTGCATTGTAATAGCCGTGTCCATACCAAATTTTTTAAAATTGTCGGGAGTTCTGACAAAACAACAACAAAACCTAACAATTCTAATAACCCTTTCAGAACCAGCGGAAGGAGAAGAAGCTTTTCACCAGGCTGGCAAGAACCAAAAGTATACCGGGCGAAAAAGGGCTAACAAAAATGGAACGCCAAGTAAGTAATCAAATTCCGGCGTCAATATACACTTCTCATTCATAGCGTGTGTTGGGGTTTTCCCCTGGTTGTTGACATTCTTGTGTCTTAATTTATCTAATTTAAAAAATATGATATCATTTATTTTTGTATTTTTTAGAATATATGTTTATTAGGGAAAAAATCTTAACAACTGCTTTATATATTTTTTATTTTTTAAATTTTTTTATCTAAATTTTTAATTATCTGCTTTGACTTATGTTAGCTGGCATATTAATTTAG
>BMAV01024046.1:0-19125 GCA_019973955.1 Trichonephila inaurata madagascariensis | reverse complement strand
TATATTCGAATTCTTAAAAAAGAGTCCATCATCAAACATATATTTAAAAAGAATTAAATGTCATTCATAAAGAGTTGAAATTAAGGAGACGTGGTAGATTTATGAAAAAAAATTTTAAATTTTAAAAATTTTTTTAAAATTTTTTTTTCGTTTTTTATGTTTTATACTATGTAAAACAGATCTTGTGCTCAAAATTTCAAAAAAAACTAGTCATAAAATTTTTTTAAAGAAAAACGTAGTAAAAAAAACTTGTAAAAAAAAATGGGTGGGGTTTTGGATAACGTGATTGGTATTCGTAAATACCTCTTTTTATGAATGCTTATTAAAAATTCAAAAATTTGTATAAATTTGGTTAATTTTTTTTTAAAAAAATAAGTATTGCTTTTTTCAATAATTGTATCAACGTTTGTTACATGTATTTTTGGAATAGATTTAAAAATTCAAAACTTAGGCGTGGGAAAAAAAAGGCTTTAGTTTTTTAAATAAAACAAACAAATTCTTTAACCCTTTTTCAAAGAAGAATTTTTGAATTGCCATGGGGATGTAAATAAAACGAACTTAAAAGCTATCTAATTCTGTTTTTTGAAGAGTTTTAAAAGGGGGTTATGAAAAGTATAAAAAAGAATAATTTAGGCAAAAAAAATTAGATTTGATTTTCATCGAATTTGATCAATTAAATCTCTGTGCCCCCTTAAAATGTATTAATACACTTTGTGCAAAACTTAAGCAACAGGTGGGTTTATTGCCTGACTTCACGAAAAATCATCGAAAACATAAAATTTCTGAAATGGGGAGAGTATTATGTACGTAAGGGGTGACGAAAGCATCGGCGCTAAAAAAAGGATTACAACGCATACGGTATGGTAAAAAAAAAAAACTTTTTGAACGCATAGTATCTGTCATGATTGTCTACCCAACAGGAAGAACAACGGTTTTCCCTTTAATATGGTATATCCCCCCCCTTACTACAATGGTTGCTTTTCACCGCTCCCCTACCAGAACCCGCTGGTGCAACATTTCTTGAATGGGTTCATTCCTCAATCAAATCTGTTTGAGTTGTTGGTTGTACCCGGTGATGTGAGGTGTGGCAATACGTCTCCCAAAACATCCACACATTTATGGGGTTTTAAAACGGGGGGAAGCTGGAACCCTTAGGATATCTTCACTTTCCAGCAGCTCCCAACAGCAAAGGGGCGATGTGGGTGCATTGTAATCCCTAAAGATGAAGTCTGGGCCAATGGCACCCGGAAAAAAAATCCATGGGGAAAAAGTACCTCCCCCTAGCGTCCCCGGTTTCAGACCCTCTGTCGAAAATGGGGCTCAGTTCCCCCGTTCGCATAATGCCAAACCCCGACAAGAACCCGGACCACCCCCTAACGATGTCTTTCCTTGATGTTACTGGGGGTCCGGGTCCCGATCTTCTCCAAATAAAACGCGTTGAGAATCGCTTCGGATGAACCGACTCTCATCCGTAAAGAGAAACGACTCCATTGATCAGTTGTCCGTTTTGTGCTCTCTGCCCACTGTAAACGGTGGTTGGGTGGTCATCTTTCAACGGGAGGAAGGTTCAGGACGGGGGGTGGGCCTTTGTGAAGGCGTTGGCCACAGTAAACCCCTACATTTGCCGACCTGTTGCTGTGGGTTTTAGCAATGGCGCTTGCAGACGTGTCGAACTTTTTTCGCCTGCAGGATGATATATCGGCTCCCCGCAGTTGTCGTCCTCGGGGGGCCACACCAACCTTTATAACGGCTGACCGGGGTTTTGGGGCGTTTTGGCGTGAAACGACACTTTTGTTGTTTCCCGACCCCATCACTGGTGACAGTACGCCCCTCCTCCATCTTTCCGATCATTTTTCCCCGTGTGAAGTCATCCAGATGATTTTTCTACCCATATTTCACGAACTGACTCACTGGCACTTGCAGAGTATGAATTTGGGCTCCGTCCATTTCATTCCTTTTAGAGCGGGGCGGACATCACGCGTTTTGCCACGCTCACATCCTTTTGACGTTTTTTCCTGATATTTGCAAAGCATGACGTTTCTACGACTTTTGTTCCCTCTATGATCTCAAGACCCCTTTTTTTCCAATTTTTGGGTATCTGCTAAATTTTTCATTGTTGCTTAAGTTTTGCACACCAGTGTATTGAAGGAAAAAAAATAAAGAATAAAATTCCAAAAATTTTTCTTATCAATGCCCTATATTTTTGTTCATGAATTAATAGGGGCAACTGATAAGAAAGGAAATAAATGGGGAATTTGAACTTTTTTTACATGGAAACTTCAAAATCTAAAAAACGATTAATTTGGGAAATATTAAAAAGTAAACTTTTCATAAAAAAAAATGTTTAAGACATTAAATATTTCTTTTAAAAACTTTTCAATTTCATTAAAGAAAAAAAATTTATTGAATGTACTTTACCATGTAAAAATTCTCGATGTCGTAACTTTTGGAAGGAAAATAAAAAAAACCAAGTTTAAAAAATGTTTTCAGAATGCATTTAAAAACCCTTCAACCGTATATCAGTTGTATCACCTCTCACTATACAAACAGCAATTTTAAAAGGGGTATGTCGCAGGAAAATGATAAAATAGGGATTTGTGATGCTCGGCAAAGTGGGCTGATTTAGCGTTCCCCAGTCACCCCCATACCGGTCGACGGCCGCCCCCCCAAGCAGAAACGAGATTCATCCGCCCGGCAATCCCGGATAAATTGATGGCCGGACGATGGCGATTACCCCAAAGGGCGTCTTGTCTTGTTGAGCGAGAAATATCTCTGTTGTGGTATCCGTGCACGTAACTAATAGCATTCTGGGATAAGGTTTGAGGGAATAGATCCACCTGTTTAGAGACAACCGGTTGCAGGTCACTTCCCGGGAAGTGGGGTCTCGAATAGTCCCTGGAGAATACGCCGGTCTGTTTTGACGGCACCTGTATGCCACTTCATCTTTTGTGCATGTAGACACCCTGTCCATCTTGGGACACCACGTTCGATGGTTACCCTGCTCCCAGAGTTTTTTATTGGTTGTAGCAAAAAACCCAGTTCCTGGGTTCAGTTATGTTTTCCCGTTGCCCGGTTGTTAACTGATGGATTGGCCACCCACCTCAGAGGCATTTCCTATGCTTCTTCTCAAAATCTTGAAAAACCTAGATGATGCTTATAAAAAAAATTACTGGCTTGTATGCTCGATTATGAGTACCGCGGTCAATACTCCCAAAAAATTATACATCAATATCCCCCTCCCTTCTATCGTAGCAAATTAGAGACATACGTCAGCGTTTCTAAATTGGGGCCCCCCTGGGGGGCCGAATTGAAAAGTCAAAAACAAATGATTATTTAAAAAATTATTAAATTCCAGAAAACCCGAAATCATTCTTAGATAAAAGACAAAATACACATTTACACTGATGAAATACACTTATAAATGTATTAGTAATGCAAATGTACGCTATAATTAATTTAACAATATTAAGTTAAGAACAAGTTTAATAACTTCCAGTGCCCTACGGGTTTTGTCATGTTGTATAAAATTATAAAATCTTGATAATTTGTACAGGCTTTTTTTCCCCTCAACTACCGTTTAAAAAATTATGGGACTCGCTTTTTAATGCTACCGAATTTCCACGAGAAATGTGATGTATTGGTGAGGGGGAAGGGGAGCAAAGGGAAAAAATAAAAAAAAAAATCCTCTGAAGTAAGTAAATCCTTCGAAAACACTGTCAGGTCCTTTTATTGCTTTCCCAAAATCTTCGGAAAAATTTTTTATGACAGGAATACACGGATAGTATCGGCATAGACGTATATATAACCCCCGTGACAGTTAACACTTTGTCTGGGGGGACGTTTAAAACCCGGTAACACTTAAGAGGTTAAAGTCGTATTGCAGCTTCAGGGTCAAAGTATAGTTTTTTGGTTAAATACTTTTTTTATTGTATGGGGGGGATGAAAATCATGATTGAACATGATTGGGTCGCAGATATTAAAAGTTTGAAAGCACGCGCTACTGATTATTTCTTGTTGCAATTTCACTTTTGAGAAGTGTCCCCTTTCTTCAGCCGCATCTGAAAAAACGAAACGATTGCGTATCCGTCGTTGTTCGTCACGCCATCAATAGCCTTTTGATGTTTTCGGGTGACCTGGGCCATCGTTTTTGAGGGCCCCCCAAAACAAATGTTATGTTTTTGGAGGTGTGGTGTTCAACAATAGTGATCGGTGGTTCCATTTTTCGAAATCTAAACCCCCCCGGTGACTATCGCGATAAAAATTGAAGCAGGATTCGCCCCTGAAACCCCTCTTTGACATCATGTCCCCCAAAGTTCCCCCGTCTTGATTCTTCGTGGGCATTCTCATATCAGTGGATTGACGTTGATTACAGTTTTTAAAGGGGGGGTTATACAGAACCCTTTCACCCTTTTTCCCAAAAATTGCCCCAGATATTGTTTAAAACCCTAAAATTTTTTTAAAATTCAAGTACTTTTGACAGTGTTCTCCTCTACGTTTTACATCCGCAAATACGTTCTTTTGGACCCTGGGGGGAAGGTTTTTTACGGGTTTTTACATTTTTTCATCAACTCATATGATTCAAATTTTTATGCAGGAACGTATTCACCTGCAATTCGAAGCAATATAACAGCAAGCCCAAACCCGGTATGATAATCTTGAAAAATGACCTTTCTAAAATCCTCCGATTCCGAACTGCCTTCGCTTTCGTCGTCAAGCATTTCAACCGACTGTTTTCGGGTGTAAATTTTCTCCTGGGGATTTCCCTTAGGGAGAGAGATTAGCGACAGTTGGTTTATCTCAGTGTTTCCCCAAATTGGGGGCGCGCCCTTAGGGGGGGAAACCCCAAAAAGGGGGGCGCGAACATATTAAAAAGTCAAAACAAATATTTTTAAAAAAAATATTAATTTTTGAAAAAACAAAAAAAAAATTCAGACATTTTTAAAAAAAAACATTTACACGATATAATACACCTATAAAATGTATCAGTCTGAAAAAATTTTTATAATTAATTAAAAACAAAAAAGCAATATAAAAAATCAAAAGTGACCCAATGGTGGGTTGTTAAAAAAATTATTTGAAAATTAGACTTATCGTCATTTTACGGTTTAAAATTAACCCCTTGACTGCCGATTAAGTTTCGAGTTTCCCCTCCCAAATACGTTTTGCACGTATGCACGCGTATGGGGAAAGGGGGGGAGGAAAAAAAAGAAAATCCTCTGAAATAAGTAAATCCTTCAAAAACACCAGTCATTTTATTGGGTTCTAAAGCCCTTCGGAATAATTTAATGGATAGCAGTTAAAAAAAAAATTTTTTTAAAAAGATATAACGTCATGGGCAATTTACACATTTTCTGAAAAGACTTTAATACGCCTGGTTTATTTTTTTATGGAGGGGGGGAAAGGGAAAAATTAGATTGAATATTGGGGCCAAGTTTGGGAGTTTAAACCATGGTTTATCCATCATTTACATTTTTTAAAACCATGATTTAAAATTTTTTATTCCGTCGATTTATAAAAATTGTTTTGTTTTTTTACAAAATCCTCACAACTTTTCTTTTTTTGTCGAGCAGTGTACATTAATCTTATATATGATGTTCTACGTAGCGATTTCTTTACATAATGTTTCTTTTGAGGTTCATATACTGTTTTTTAAGTCGAGTTATTTTCTGAGAGAAAAAAGTGAAAAGTGAAATATATTCAATATTTTTTCATAAAAGGGACATCTAAAAAAAGATTCTTCATCATCTAATAAAATTTTTGTGGTAATAAAAATACAAATACTGGGTAAATAAATGTACTTATCATGGAATTTTATAGAAAAATTAAAAAAAAAACGGTTTTAAAGTGTATTTTTACGAATAATTTGTAAAACTATCTTATATACAATTTTTCTATTTTACATAAATCATATCTTATGAAAAATAATCTTAAATGTAAATCTTAAATGTTATACAAAAATAAGCTTGTTGTATCTTTGAATAACTTTCCCAAAATTAGCTTTTATAAATTTTTCCCAAAATAATCTGTATTATTATTAGGGTGCAAATATTTATTTTTTTGTGGTATAATATTCGGGAAATTTAAAACATTAAATCTTTTTCACCATGTAATCGTTATTGTAAACATAAATGCTAAAGCCAAATTCAAAAAAATGTGCGAGTCTACCGAAAATTCTCTACAACCCTTGGGTAAAAAATTCTTTTTTAAATGTTAGTTCTGTTAAAAACTTTTTTCGTGAAGACATGATTTTAAAAAAGGTTCTATTTAAAAAGTTGGTATTATTATGCGATGATGGTCGATGGTTGATGGTTGCCGATTAAAAATTTAATTAAATTTGGGAAAATATTACGACCGGAGGTCGTTTTTTTAAAAAGAATTTAAAGAGAACAAGCGTACTAATCAAGCGTGTCCCGGATTCAGTTAAGTAATTTTTATTATATTTGTTGATTTAAACCATACGGTTTTCTCTTCCGGTTTATTATTAAGTGCTCCCCTTTAATTTTTGGGAGTTTGGGAAAATGAATAAAATTGTGTTTAAAAAATTTCTATGATGGGCTTTCCCAACACCCCAAACCCGAACCCCGAGTTGTTACAACTTTTATCCAAAAAGTCTGACAATGGTAAAATTGGAGTTTAATTAAGTTGGAAAATTTCGTCACATTTTGATACAAGACGAATGATGTAATTAAAAACCAAACTGACTAGAAACTGAGGAACCAAAAAATTTAAATAGACTTAACTGACCCTTAAGGTATCCGACTGTTCGGAACCGTATTTTAAAAAGGTGCATAAATGGATAATTTCTATATTTAGTGTCACTTAGATTAGAATCATTTTTGTTTTAGGAATTTTTAAAAAAAAAAATTATTTAAATGCAATATTTTCCTAAAAATTAACTTAGAAAAAACTTTTTTAAAAAAGTTTCCTTTTTGTAAAAAAACTTTTATTATAGTATTATTTTTCCTGTATATATAGACCTCTTACAGAGGCTCAACTAAATTTTAAAAAATTTAATTACAAGTTACAACCCATTGAAATAATTATCGGGGTGTTTTTCTTAAAATTCATCACCCTGTTTTTTGGGAAAACATGGGAAAAAATTTTTTTTTATATATTTCAAAAATTAAAATTAGCCTCCAAAAAAAGGTCTGAGCTAATACAGGTAAAAAAAATTTTATAATAAAAATTTTTCTTTAAAAGGGGAACATTTTGAAAAAAATTTATTCTAAGTTAAAATTTTTGCCAAAAAATTGTATTAAATAATTTTTTTGTAATACATTCTTTAAAAAGATATACAATTTTAATCTAAGGACACTAAATATCTTAAATATTATCCATTTATGCTTTTGAAAATCTCGGTTCCGGTAGTCAAATACCTTTAAAATGCTGCGAAAAATTGTTTAGAAAATTTCTCAAATCTTAAAAAAAATTGTTTAGTTACATTAGTATACTTACTCACACACTTTAATCAATGTTATTTAAATTAATTTCCCCAAATTCAGTTTAAGTATTTAATCTTAATAATTGAATTTTCGTTATAAGCAAACGTGGAAAACTGTAAAGGAGTGATTTATAAAATCGTTAACAGATATGTCATATGTGAATGTCTGTTTTTACAATTTTATGTAGAAAACATACAATTTTAAAGCAAATTTAAGAGTATTTTCAAAATTAAAAACATTTAATTGAAAAAAAATTATATTCGTTAAATTAATTATATTTCCACAAAAGTTTGTCCTTGAGACAAATTGGTTCTTTTAACCCCTTATCTACCGCATTATAACTTACAACAATTTTTTTTTTCATGCTATATTTTTTTTGAATCCCTACATTGAAAATTAAGGGATATACATAAATAAAATACTCAAATTTGGAAAATTTAATCCATTAGAGTTTTTTAAATTGGGTTTTAAAGTAAAAAAAAAGGATTCAAAGTTCAAAATTTTTTTAAAACGTTAAAACCAACCAATAAAAAGCAAAATAAATCAGTTAAGCTAAAAAGAAATGCCAAGAAAAGCATAGGTCAATTGCAATATAGTGATGACTCTACAACCCAACAAAAAACAAGCCACACGGACGAAAAACAAATGACGAAAAGTTCTTGCTCTAACATCCAGTGTACTGTCGGTACTTATAAGTACCACAAAGTTATAACTGTAAAATAAATTATATTTACTGTTCACTTAACTAGTCAAATTGTTTTCTAAGGTTTTCATTAACATACAAACAAAAGTAAGACACTTACCTTTTGATATTAACTACTTTTTCGGAAGCAAAAATGACAATCTTCGCAATCCGATCAAAATGTCATCTGAAAATGTAACTTCTGCTATAAAAATATTGACCATCTCCGCTAAAATACTCATCATAGAACCCTTTCTGCCATATCTTGGAAAAGTGGATTTAAAGGAATATTCCTGCTAACTATTGTCTGAGTATTCGTAAAAATGGGTACTCTACGTAGTTTTAAAGTGAGAGGTACTTATAAGTACCATCGTAAAGTAGATAAAGGGTTAAGGTGGAAAATCTCGTGTTTACACATTTAAGTTGGAAATTTTATTGGTTTGAGTAGGAATTTTAATTTAGACAACAATAAAAACAAAACTCTTATTGCTTAAGTATTCATATTGATAGAAACAGTTATATATATAAATGCAATTTGAAACATGTATAGATGGTATTCTAAATAACAAAATATATGCAAATAAAAATATTTCAGTAATAAATGTAATTTTTTCATCGTATTAAATACGGTTTTGACGAGGATGATATTTTAAATCTTATATTTCTCACTACTAACTTAAAGTATCTTTTGTAAAAATGCAAATACTGTTATAACAAAATTACCAAATTTTTCCATTTTAAAATTTCACATTCTTGTAAGCTGATTTTGTTATTTGAATGATAATTTTTTTGAAAAAATCTACAGCTATATTTTACCATTTTTTTTAAATCTGTAAAGCTCGCAAATAAGTCAACCTCTTTTTCCTATAAAAGGTTATTGTCATTTATATCCGATTTAAATTTAGAAACTTAGCATGTTATTTTTTTGTGACTGCCTTAAAAACATTCCGTAATCCATTCTTATGACTTAAAATTCAAATTCTACGATTATTTCACAATTCTTTAACTCATTCGGAGGTAAAAGCTGTATTTTTATATTAACAGAACATTTCTGAATCCAATGGGCATTAAAATATTTTGATCCGCTTAGAAATCTAGAGTATGGTTTTTATATTCAAGTTTCATTTTATATATGTACGTACATTTTTATTGTACATAAAAGATTAAGTGAGTGTATTATTTTTTATTATAAAACTCCGGCGTTTTTTTAAATTTTTTCCTATCGATCTATTTGATGAAACAATTTTTTCTATCTTCTACCGTTTTTTAAAATTGGTTCATTTTTTTCCATTTAAAAAAATACTTCTCAAACGATCTTTTTTAATACTTGAAATTTTCGAAAGATTCAAAATATTCTACTTGTGTCATTTTACTGTGGAAAGAAAAGTATACTTTATTTAATATACTTTTTTTACTCAGAAAAACACTTATGGGACATTTCTTCGTCATTTTTCTCTTCTAAATAAACGTACCTCCGTTTTCCCTTCCTTCTTTTTTAAGTATTCCTACATTTATTTCATTTTAAATCGAAAAACATTCATAAAATATGATGATTTTTCTTGTGTAAAATGAGGTATGCCAAAAAAGGCGAGAGAGAAAGATAGATTTTGTAAGGTAGAAGAAAATAAAAGGTTAGAAAGGCAAGTTTATGCATACAGAAATTTATTATTAGAAATTTATTATTACAGAAATTAGGAATTATTAGAAATTTATTATTACAGAAATTAGGAATTATTAGAAATTTCCTAAAAAATTTTTTTAGTTATTTTTCTTTCAACTATACTTCAAATCTTTAAAGTATACCAGAGTTATTCAAACTGATGGGCGTGATAACTTAGCGAAGGGGGTGCGAGCATATTGAAAAGTAGTAAACAAAATATTATTTTTAAAAAATTATTAATTTACTGAAAGTAAACAAACAAAATACATTTCGGCATAATAAAAAATAAAATACACATTTACACTGATATAACAAACTTATAAATGTATTTGTACTTTACAATGTATTGAATAATTCATTTAACACTTACATAAAAAAAAGTTTATTAATTACCAGTGACCCCATGGGCTTGTCATATATAAAATTATATACAAAAATTAACTCTTATCTTGATAATTTGTACGGTTTATACCTAATCCCCTAACTGTCAATAAAAAGTTACTCGATTCGCGCCCCAATGCCACCATTTTCCACGTAGGCACGCGTATGTCATGTATTGACGGGGGTAGGGGGAGAAAAGGCATTAATAAGAGCAAATCCTCTGAAATAAGTAAATTCTACGCAAATACTGTCAAGGTCTTTTTATTACAATCCAAAGTCTTCAGAATAGCTTTATGGATAGCAATGTACAGAAAAAGATCGTACTTCGGAAAGACGTATATATACGTCCGGGGCAATCAACGCTTTGGGGGGAGCAAGACGTTTATATACGCCAGTGGCACTTAAGAGGTTAAAGTCGTATTATAGATTTTACGTCGAAGTATAGTTTCATTGAATTCAATACATAGTTATTGTAAGGAGGAGGGGCGATGAAAATTATGATTGAATATTGGGTCCCAAATATTGAAAGTTTGAGAAGCACTGAAGTATATTGCTGACATTGGAAAAAGCATCTGTATGAGGGAAGTTTGTTCCCTACATAAACATGAATTTGGAATTATTAACACAGAAATGCGTGGGTAATATGTATTAACGTTGGTGGATTGAATATGTATTAACGTTGCCTTCTAAAGAAATGTTAGGGCTGTTGATTACAGACTTCATAATTTTGAGCCCTAGTAGTCAGGTGAAGAGGATGATACCTGAGCAGGCACCAGATTTTTCAAGTTTTCACTTCAAATCAACATGAGGACTTTGAGCCTCGACATATTTAACATGTATCATCTCCTCTACACGGTAGATCTTTAAAGGCCCATCGACTTGAGCCCACGACTTATAACTCCATTCACAAATTCACCTCATGATCATCATGGATGCTAGCAATTCCATTCACAACAAGTATGAGGCGTGTTTAAATGAAAGTGATTTGAAAGTTTTCAATATATTTTCGTGAAAAAAACGCGATATTGAAGGTGTATATACCCCTCACGCGCGTGTACACGCAGATTTGCGATAACTGCATTCGTAAGGACATGGCATTCGTTTAAAAATGGTTGGTGTGGATGCAACAGCGTCCGGAACAGATCAGCTAGCTGTAATAAAGTTTTTAAAAATGATAGGGTGTAAGCCAGTGGATAATCATAGAAGAATGCTGGCTGTGTACGGTGACACGTGTGTGCCGAAGCTCACGGTGACGAGGTGGACAAGAATGTTTAGTAACGGTCGACAGGAGACAAGGGATTTGCTGCGGCCTAGTCAGGCGTACAAAGTTATGACAGAGGCTGATTACGGATATTGACACAGCGATCAAGAGAAACCGACGTTCGAAACATTCGTGGCGTCGCAAATGAATTCAACCTTTTTGCCTCGATACTTGTTCACAACATTGTCACCAATATTCTGAAGTATCGAAAAATTTGTGTTGCCACTGGGTATCTCACATGCTGTATGAACACCACAAAAACGGGAATGGGCCCTAAATTTTAAAGCATTTGTTGTGTTTTGCGGGATGACGGTGGACATAAAACAAGGTAAACTTAGTGTCACCACTTCCAACCGAAAGGGAAGTCCGTCAGCTTGCAATGAAAACATCCCGACCTTACTTACCTAGACCCAAAAAATTCAAAACTCAACAGTCAGCCGGAAAGGTGGTGTTGACGGCTTTTTTCGATATGCAAGGACCCTTATGAATGGAGTTTAAGGAGCCGGATGTTTTCATCAATGTCCAATGGTGCACCTAAGCACTTGAAAAGCTGCGTAATGCTATCATAAACAATCGTCCAGGTATGATGTCATCAGGTGTCATCATTCTGCACAATAATTCGAGGCCGCATGTCCCCAAGGTATGTGTCGGGGCACTGGCCCATAAAAGGGGGAACATCCTACTTACAATCCTGATATGTCGCCTTGAGAATATCACATCTTTGGACCACTGAAATAAAGCGTAAAAGGTCAACGATTTTTTTTAACGATTTTTGGGGAAAACCCAACCACGTTCCCCACCTTTTTAAACCCGGCGGGCCCATTGCTCGGAGAAATTAACTTATTTAAGAACATTGTATTGAAAATTTGGTGGGAAATTCTTTGTCAAGAAATCAAATATATCAATTTTGCTTTTTGCTGTCGGTGTCGCACGGGTAAGAATTGATATTCTTTTCCCATTTGGAAAGGTTACGGTTAGTGATAACAGACAACAGTAGAGTACCGACAATTTTATGGTGAACCTAATTTTTAACTATCTTTCAAAAAATAGTCATAGAAAATATATTGTTTCAAGACGATTAGGAGGTTGACTATTTTGTAGAAAAAAACAAACATGGATCAGTAATTGTTCGATTTGTCACGAAAGTGCTGTATTTAAAAAATACCAATAAACAGGAACAATGGCTCTTTTTCTCAAAGATCTCTTTCAAGAGGGAATAAACAGGCTTTCGTGTATAATCTTTGCAAACGCAACAAAGTGTTTTGTCAGTGGTAATACCACAGCGGTAACAAAGACATCCTATGAAACTATTACATTATTGGTAATTATATGAAACCGTTTAATGATGCAGGGGAAGTGTTTTTAGGGGTTTGACTACGTTTTGGGGAGATTTTAAAACGGATAAATGGAAATTTTTCTTAGTGTCATTAGATTAGAATAAAAGTATAAAATTATTTTGGAATTTACAAAAAAATTTTTTAAATACAATATTTCGGCTTAACTTAAAAACCCTTTTTTTAAAGCCCCTTTTTTAAACTGTTTATTATAATAAATTTTTTGTATGTATTAAACCCGTACAGAGGCTCAACTATGAGTTTTGAAAATTACATTATTTTCAGGTTACAACCGTTTGAAATAATTATCAACGTTTTTTTTTTAAAATTTCTGCCCTCTGTTGTCGTAAAAATGGACAAACCCACTTCTAAGTTATATATTTCAAAATTCTAGTTGAGCCTCTGTCGATTTCTGAGCTATAGACAGGCAAAATATTATTATAATAGAAGTTTTTTTTTCACAAAAGGAGAATATTTTAAAAAATGGGTCACGTTCTTTTTTTTGCTTTGTTCTTAATAAATTTTTTATTGTAATATATTCTTAAAAAAATTTTTTATATACATTTTCTAATCAAATACACTAAATATCATAAATATTATCCATTTTAGCGAAAATCACGGCCAACGTATGGATACCTGAAATACATTTAATTTAGTGTTAGTGACAAAATAAAAAAAAAATAAAAATTTAAAAGAGCAAAACAGGAATTATAATATTTCGATCAATTTTCAACTTTTTTTCCAAATTTTATCTTGGTTTTAAAAAGCATTTCTTCCCCCCCATTTATCCTCATTTTGCGGCCTGCGCGATAAAACCCAACTTATGTGGGGGCTCGGGGGATAAAAAATCATGGGGCTCGGCAAAAAAAAAGGGAGTACCCCCGATGAAAGCCTGCAGATCGAAAGGGCCCCCGATAAACCAATCGTTGTTCGCAGACGGTTTCAAACCTTTTTAAAACAATGAGACCCCTGCCTAAACGCCATGAGTGATTTCTTTTAACAAATTTTGTATGAATTTCACTCATTAAATATTGTTGTTTCTATCTATGTATCTGTATCATTTCTATCCTTACGCATCTCAAGGATACATACCTCGAATCACTTTCATTTGAACACCCCTTATACATAAATAAAAAACGGAAAACCGTTTTAAGTAATAGAATTTTAATTTTTCACCGGTTTTGAGTAACTTATCTTCGGCAAAGACTATGGATGTCAGATGAACAAGATTCTAAATCTGACATAGGAAGAATAGTGATGTATGTAAGGAAAATAAATATTACCTCCTTCCGTAAATTCATGGGTGTCATGGTGGATAAATAAAGCTAGTGATAGAAATACGAAATTGGTTGGCATATGTCCTCGTCCTGACCACCGTCACCAAAGTCTCGAATCCATGCCTTCAACAATGATGACTTTTTACACCTAAAATGAAAATTTTTCAGTACATGGATATAGTCCAATGGTGGCTAATTAGTGAATAGGCAGCCTAATAAATCCTACGAAATACTTATTAGAGTATTTCTAGAAAATTTTAGTGTTTTATTTTGTGGAACCTTTTAGAACTTTAAATTAAACGCATTCCAAACGAGCGTCCATTTGAAAAAAAAAACAGGCAGTAAGCGGAATATATAATTCCTTTTTCAATACATAATGATTGCATAACATTCTTATAAACTGAGACGGACTACTTTAAAGCGATTTGACAGCATTGAACAAAGGATGAAAATTATCCTTGCAGAGAAGTATTGCATACATTTCTATTAGCTAAATATTGGAGCGACTTTACTATGTTCTTTGAAACGACAGTCTCGTCTTGTGAGGGAACCATGATATTTGAAAATAAGTAGAATAGTTTAACCCCTTAATTGCCACTGGTGAAATATACCTGTCTCACTCAACCAGTGCATTATATGTCCGGACGTATATATGCGTCTTTCCACAATGCGATTTTTTTTTCTTTTAGCTGCTATCAGTAAAATCATTCCGAAGACTTTGGAATGCAGTAAAATAACCTTGACAGTGTTTGGTGAAAGGATTACAGTATCCGATTCGATGCTGCCTGCGGGAACCGTAATGCAGCCTGGATATTTTCATGATATTTAGTGTTTCTATTGTAACAATTATAGGTTTTCATTAGGACACAAAAAAATTATATATGATATGTATTGGGGTCAGCCGTTTTGTAACGCCTATTATAATAATATTTCCTTAAGTAGCCTGTGACCTCTGTACAGGCTCAACTATGATTTTTAAAAAATCTTCATATTGTTTCTCGCAGTTACAAACTATTTGAAATAATTATCAGCGTTTTTCCTTAAAAATTTCTCCCCTTTGTTGTCGTAAAGACACGGATAAACCCACTTCTAAGTTATATTTCAAAAAAATTTAGTTGAGCCTCTATAAGAGGTCTGAGTTATATACAGGTAAACATTATTATAATAGAAGCATTTTTCACAAAAAAGGAGAACATTTTGAAAAAAAGGTTATTCTATAATTTTTTGCCGAAATATCATATTTAAATAATTTTTTTTGTCAAAATGTCCTGAAAACAATTTTATACATGTATTATAATCTAAGTGACACTAAATATCATCATAAATATAATCCATTTATACGCTTTTGCAAAATCACGATTCCGAACGTATTCGGATACCTTAATTATTTCAGGGGAAAATTTGCTTACTTGTTTACTTTTCTTTCCACCCCTATACACCCCATATACGCACTTACGAGAAAACGGTGGTACTGGGGAGCGAATCACGTAACATTTAGCAGGCATTTGTAGTGTACTTTCGTAATACCGGATGATCGTTATTCATAATAATGGATCGTTATTCATAATAATGGATCATCCTTACTCATAATAACGGATCACTCTTACTCATAGTAACAGATTCTTGATCTTACGTCTTATTGGCTATTAAAACCTACTATTGATTTTCATTGGTCAGAAGAAATGTCTTCTGGCATTTCTTCTGTCTTCCCAGAATTCACTCTGACGAAGGGAATATATACTCCAATTTAATTATTTGTTATGTTGAGAAATAAAGTTTATTTTTGTAAAATCACTACAATTTTACTTCTCCACTCAACACAACACACCAAACATTTAAGGGGTTAAAAAGAAATGCAGCGAATGGAAAGGGAAGGATAGACAACAAAGTAGGAAAAATGTTGACTAGAAAAGCTAAAAACTTAAAGGACTGCTATTTTAGTCAGGCAAACTGGTTAACCAAAAGTAATTCAGAGTACCTTTATAAGAAATCTACTGTTAAGAGAGATATTGTAAGATAAGTAAACCTCAATATAATCTTTATTTGATAAAGTTTGTATAAATTAAACACCCCACATATTTAGTTTGATATTGATTATTTAAAGATTGAATGAACTAACTATAAATTAAATCTGTAACTTATAGAACAGGATTATCTTATTAATAACGACATAATTTCATCACATCGTGACTGTTTAAAAGCTACTTAAAAATAATCCTTACCGTAAACCATCAATTAATTATAATGTTTAAGAAATCCTTTATAGAAACTGTCACAATTTTCCTTAGAGATCGGTTATCTCTGTTACACGAAAATTATCCTATTCTTCATGAAAGGTCATCTTCTAGGAAGATATTTCTGTCTCATCTTAGGAATAAATTTTGGAAAGTGATATCCAATGGTGTGTGGTAAATAAATATTTTCCCGCAATTTTCTTTTAAAATGGTTCATTCCCGCAAATTATTTTTTAAAAAAAGCATTCTGTCTTAAAAGGAAACAGATGCGTTGTTGTGTGACATACATAGGTGTTACTGAAAAGTTTTCAGTAGGAATCTTGATTGCGTGAGAGTTCATCATTTAGAACAAAGGGATTTTAAGTGAGTAAATTTCATACGAGCTGAATTCACGCAACATTTAGAGTGGAAGTTTGAAGATTGTTGGGCCAACGCACAAAAGTAATTTTTGGAGGTGGTATTTTAAACTTGGCTTTGTTTGAGGAAATGTTTGAGCTACATTTTTGTAGGTTCGCAGACACGTGCCTTATACGTTTGAACAAAAAGAAACTTCTCAACCAGGCCATTATTAGACCCTTTTATTCTATTAAGGTATCCGACTACGTTCGTAATCGTGATTTTCTAAAAACGTATAAATGGATAATATTTGATATTTAGTGTCACTTAGATTAGAAAATGTATATAAAATTATTTTAAAAATAGTGTTACAATAAAAAATTATTTAAGTACAATATTTTGACAAAAAATGAATATAAAATGACCCATTTTCAAAATATTCTCCTTTTGTGAAACATGCTTCTATTAAAATAATATTTTGTCTGTCTATAGCTCAGACCTCTGTACAGAGGCTCAACTAGGATTTTTGAAATATTCAACTTAGAAGTGGGTTTATCCATGTCTTACCACAACAGAGTGGAGAAATTTTAAGGAAAAGAACACCGATAATTGTTTCAAATGGTTGTAACTCTGAAAATAATGTGAATTTTTCAAAAATCATATTTGAGCCTTTTGTGACGTCTTCGATTGGGGTGAGCCCCACCCCTCTATTCAAGCGAAGTTTTATGGCCCCAAACAGACGTTGGGTGACAAGAGCAGGTGGCCATGGGGTCATTGTTTGTTGTTTGGCCTCGGACAAGCGCAGACATCTGGTCTGGAATTTACAATGGCTAAAGAATGCCGGTGACAATAGGCATTCCTGTATGAAAATCCTGAATAGGCGAAGCCTGTATGAAAGTCGGTGCATAGAGAATAGGGCTATGAGGCCCAGGTGGTGAGATAAATGGAAGTCTCAGAAGTTGGATGAGAATTATGGCGCCCTTGGATTCCAGACAGACGAGGAATGTGTTTGTTTTGCCGCGCAAATGGGAGACGAAAGTGGCCCGGGAACGAGGGCAGACCTTTTTTTTTGGCCTGCCAATGGGGAAGACGAGGGGCGTGTGGTGGACCCGCCCCTGGAGTTTAAAAGGGGTTACTCTTGGACGGAGGGGGAAGAGAAAACTTGGATGGAGAGGAAAAAACTTGGAGAGAGCCCTGGATGGAAACAGAGGGATAGAGCCCTGGAGTGAGTCGGATGGAGCCCTGGATGGAAACAGAGAACAATGGAGTAAACTGGAGAGGAGCCCGGAAAAGCAAGGGATTGTCGAGTGCCTTTCGGAATAAGGATTGACCTTCAGTGAAAAAAAGACTGTCCGCCCGGCTTGGCATATTTATTGGACTTTTAGTAACATATGAAGCTATTAAAAACTGTTTTAATTTTAAAATGAGGCTGTGACAAATGTTCTTGTGTGCTAACTACTCACGACGTTACACTTTGAACAAAGATCTGAGCTATATACAGACAAAATATTATTATAATAGAAGCATTTTTCACGAAAGGAGAACATTTTGAAAAATGTTTATTCTAAGTTAATTTTTTGCCGAAATATTGTATTTAAATAATTTTTTTTCGTCAAAATGTCCTTAAAACAATTTTATGCATGTATTCTAATCTAAGTGACACTAAATATCTTGAAAATTATCTATTTATGTGCCTTTTTAAAATCACGGTTCTGAACGTAGTCGGATACCTTAACATTTTAACCGCCATACCCAAGATTATCTCGGGCATGGAACTAGTGCTCCAGAATGTCATGTCCAAAATTATCTCGGGCTGGTACTACTGTTAGTATTAAACAGGATCATTTGTTTAGTATATCCTATTGTTATACCCTAATACATATCAGGAGAAGTTTATTTCATCTTCATGTTTTTGTCAAGCCCAAATCCATATCGGGAAACATTGGTTTGGGCTCAATCCATTGGATGGCGTTCGGTGAGCTGTATTGATGATCAACCTCAAAAATAAAAAAATGAAGATATTATCAAGCCAAAGATTGTTTTTTTACTACCGTCTAACTGTGGATGGTGTAGAGCGCTGTGATCAGAAAATATTCTTTCGCCCGACAATCCGAAAACGCCAGAAAATATTATAAAAAAACATTTTTGCATTTTCTTGACAAGGTACTCTGGAACTCATTTTTACTCTATAAAAATGTATTTGGGAAACGTATAACATTTTTGGAATTTCGAATCCGAGTTGTAGAAGAGCTTTTGTATAAATATGGATAATGCAGCTTCTGGACAAAAGAATCACGGCAGACTATCTACAGTACATAATCCTGTCCGTCTGAGTGAATGACACTTTTATTCATGTCCCTCCTACCCCTGTGAACGTGAGCCTACATGACAGTGCAGTTTGTGGTTCAAAAAAGAATGAAAATTGAAAAAAATAAGGAAGGAAACACGACTCTAGTGTAATGATTGTGGAATTGGTTTGTGCTTGAAAAAGAGTGTTACTAGTTAAATCACACAAGAA
>BMAV01024045.1:0-14371 GCA_019973955.1 Trichonephila inaurata madagascariensis | reverse complement strand
TTTCTTTTTTTTAGTCAAGCTTTTCCTGTTTTTATTTATTGACGAACTCTTTGGCTAATGATAAGTTAAAAATTGCTATCAAGTGGAGATTAAATGCAATTTATATGCAGTGACAACTTCTCCCGTGATTCGTAAATAAAAAACAAGTAATATAAAAAAAATTATTAAGTCAGTTCCTACTTAGATCAACAAAGGAAAATTTTATTTTAGCTACTTTTTATTAAATAGTTGCAATTAATATGAATATGTATATACATAGGACAGAATCACAACATTAAGTGGTCATTAATTTTTATTAATTATCATTAAAGTATCGTATTGTCATCAAAAATAATCGTGTGTATAAAATTTCAGCTCAACTGAATGCTTTAAAACGTGAGGAAAAAAAAAATCTTTTAAAGTTTTGACACAAATCGTCAAAATGGTCCCTAAGTCGCCAAAGTGGCCCTATCTGTAATTCTTCGAATAATTAGTTTTAATCAATTAATTTTTTTAATTATAGTTAAATTACCGTATTGTCATCCAAAATAATCGTCAATATAAAATTTCAGCTCAATTGAGCGGTTTAAAATGTATTGTATTAACGATTGAAAATTCCACCAAGATATATATATATAGGGAGATTGTGAACTAATAGTAAGAATTGAAAGATATTGAATTTCGTTACTATTTGTTGAAAAAAAATAATAATTAACACATAATTTATTAAAATAATAAATTGTTAAATTATTAAAATAATCTTTTTCATAAAAAAAATTTAATGATGAAAAGATTTTTAAATAAATGTTACACTAGGCACTACATCAACGAGATATTTATATAATATTTCACAAAGGATTTTAATCCCATAATAATCTTTATTCTCTTATGTTTATAAGGAAATATTTTTATGACCAGAATTTATTTCAAGGTCGTATTGTTTGTAAAAAAATATTTTTCTTTTTTTGATTTAATAGTAGTTATCTGCTTCATCACTAATGTGATATTTGAAAAAAAAAGATAAGATTGAAATGAGAAGTTTATTTAGAGATATTTTTAACGCACAAATTAGAGTAACCGAAAGATCATCACCAAGATTAGTTTCTCTCCCAGTTAGGACTCAGTATTTTTCCCACGGCTGTGGAGTCGGAGTCATGGAGTTGAATCGGACAGATTTTGGGTAAAAGGACTTGGGTCGCTAAAAATACGTCGACTCCAACTCCAGTTTTTGTTGAATAGTTTGAATTTGAAGTGAAATTAAAATGAACTGAAAAAAATATTAATGATAAACGGATTTATTTTTTTATTATGAACTAGATTTTGAGAAATATTAGGAAAATATATTGAAAAGGCTAAGGCACAAAACGAAGGAAATTAAAGAACCAAGAGCCCTTAAGTATTCAAATAAAATTTTTTAAAAAATATGAACAAGTTTTCTACACAAATTTTTACTTGAAGAAATAGAAGAATATGATCGCTCTTGCAAACACCTCTTTTAGAACTTATACAAATATATCCTGAAAAGTGAAAAGAAGTAAAAGCTCTTTCTGTTACTCAAGTTAGTAGGAAAAGACTCTTCTCTCAGCTCTGAAGTTCATTAAATCGGATCTATGGTCCTCTATCAAAGACATTGCCGAAGCTCAGTGTCAGTTTATCCATTGGGCACTTGGGGCGAGCGCACAGGGGCCTATATCCAGCCGGATAAGCTGGACTTACCAGATCTTCTGGTTATAAATTTTGTGACGGGCTCACACGTCTTTTCTTTAACATGATCTCTGGGTTCTTTGGGGGCCAAGACTAATGACAACTTTTTTCCAACCAAACCCAAGAAGGAAAGGGAAAATGAAATGAAAATAAGATAGCAAATAACAGAATTTTTAAGTCAAATGGCAATTTGGGAATATTATGGGGGAAAGAGATACAAGCGTGAATTGACAGCCAAAAGTTACCTTGAAGATCCAAGGTCAAGGTGCATACCACCCCGGGCCCAGACCCCTTTTTCCCTTAAGATTGAATTAAATTTGGATTAATAGATTGATTATTTGATATTAGGACTTATAGGAATTTTAAAGGGTAATAGGCGGATTAAATATTTATAATGGTCTGTAACGCGATTCGGTTTAACTATTACTGTGTGTTTGTTCATTGAAATTCTGCCTAAAATATCTAAATCAGTGCTTCTCAAATTTTCAATACTAGCGCCCCCTTTTCAATCAAAATTTTTTATCACCCCTTTATACTTTAATAAATTACTGAATGCAATAATAATGCACTTTTTGGTAAAGTACAATAAGATCTTAATTATAAATCGTACAAATTAATAACAAAAGTATTAAATTTTGTATACGTTATTTTAAACAAAAAATTAAGTTGGGTTTTAATGTTTATTTTCTTTTTTTTAAATTGGAACATATTGAAAATGGGGTGGCTTTGATGACAAAATATAGATATCAAAATATAAAAAAATTAAAAAAAAAATTTTTAAAAAAAGTTTTATTTAAATGTTAAAAAAGAATAAAATAAATTTTTTAAAAAAAATTTTTTTATCAACTTATAAAATCTTAAAATTTAATAAAAAGCTGGTCGCGAATTTAAGTACTGTTTTCATTTTAGATTAAAAAAATTTAAAAAAATTTAAATCAATCAGATCAATTTTTTAATTTGTTGTTTATCAACACAGGTAAATCTCGGACAAGTTTTTTATATCAAAAATTTTTAAGATTTTTAATTGATAGAAAAAAATTTTAAAAAGAAAAGTTTATTTTATTCTTTTAAGCATTTAAAAAAAAGTTGTTTTAAAAGTTTTTTTTATTTTTAATTTTATTAACATCATACCTTGTAATCCGTTTTTCGATGGTTATTTTGAAGACAAAATATAGATTACCCAAATATCAAAAATAACCTGAGGTCAATTTCAATTTTTTTAGCCTTCCTTTGAAAAACTTTGTTTGCAAGACAAGCCCGGGAGTCACTGATAATTATTAAACTTGTTCTTATAAGGGCAAGTACCCACCTTAACACGATTTTTTTTTTAAAAAATGATAATATATTATTTTGATATAATAGATTAATTGTAAGGAGAGTAAAACTAAGTGCATGACAATGTATACAAAAAGTAAAATGATTTATTGAAATGAATACTCATATTATAAACGGTTTTGAATGAACGTAATTTTAAGCCTCGCAGAATTAGCATTTAGAATAAATTTTAAAGTAATAAAAGAATATAAAATTTCTAATGAATAAAATTGTTTTATTTTTTAAATTTAAAGCGAGAAAACTTAAAAATGTTTTAGCCCGGGGATCGGTTAATGGTCGCGTTAATGGTCGGGGGGAGGATGCCCCCCTAATTTTTTTTTTTATAATTATTTTCAATATAAAAGAAAAAAAATCACAATTTCAGTGAATAATTTAACAAGAGAAAATATACTTACCTATTTCAAAGATTTTTCTTTTTTCTTTTATAAATTGAGAAAAAATCCAATAAAACTGAGCTAAATTGTTCCAAATGTACGTGACCTTAATAAAAGACAAAATCACAACCTTTTGCTAACATTACAGGAAATTTATTTGCAAGCAAAAATGTCACATTTTTTTCACGTTATTGTAATTTTAATATCCGTTGATGATCGACAAATGTCCTGTTGAACCTTTTCTTTCTTGTGTCTTTTGAAGGGTGAAGTGCATTTTTTCGGTACACTTTTGGTTCGTATTTTTTGATAAAGTTCTTAAAGCTATTGAAAATTTTCCTTTTGTTTCATGTTTATTGCTTTTCTCAAATTTTTGCTAAATGATTAATATGCATTATTTCAGCAAGTGTTTCCTTTTTTTGATCAGCCATCCTTTCAGAGAACACAGATGTCCAATTTTTTTTTATATTCTGTCATTTAATTTTATAAACCATAATCAGTCGTACATCAAAATTTAAAAAACTGTTTTCTAGGGGAAAAAGAAACATGTTCAAAAAATATTTTGAAAAAGGACGTGCCGGGAAACTCGGTCTAAAAAAGTATCCAAGATTCTAAAAACGTTTTCCACTCCCAAAAAAAAGGGGATATGTGATCAATTTTTTTTTAGCCCCATTCTCAAATTAAGGGTTCTCGTCAAGGTCATTGGAACAAATAAAAGTTTTCCAGAATTAACGATTTTTCATAAAAATAAATCTTCCCAAATTTAACCTTTCAAAGTGCTCAATATGCTTATCCTTATCATAAAACCTTTCACATTGTGAAAAAGGGAACAGAATTAATAATTTAAACTTCCCCAAAAAGGGGGTAAGATAACATACCACTAAGCTGAAAGTCAAAAATAATATTTTAGATTAAAAGAAACGTAATAAAAAATCTCTCATCGTAGGGGTTACAGCAAAAACAAACAAAATATTTTCTTTTATTTTTTTAACTTTTTCACCAGATGAGATATATATAAATCATATCAATGAGATCTGTATTTTTTTTTATATCAAGTATTTTTTTTTTTTTTCATTCCAGTAAAAATTTTTTAACCTTTTTTTTTCGAATGTCGGCCCCAGGGGGGCGCCCCACAGTTTGAGAAACATTTATCAAATTTTAAAAAATTTTAAATTTCATTCTTAATAAAGTCATATTAAGAATTAAAAAAGTTTATTCCTTTGCAAACCCTAACCCTAGCTCACGCTGACAATCAAAGAATCGGTCACCCGAGGGGGGGTATCACAATTTCTACCCGCCAGTGCCAAGAGGGCATGTAGATCTTCTGCGTCCAGGACAATATATTAGCTTAAATAGGCACTGCCGAAGCTTATATCTCTTTATATTAATTCGCTTTTCATAATATATAAATGATAATTAATATAAATAATCTGCTATTCTACCAAATTTTTTGGGGGCATCTATTACCTTTAAATTTAAAGGGGGGGGGAAACTAACCATGTGTGTAACACTTTTTTTTTTACTTATAATGGGTTAAAGATTGAAATTTTTCCATTGTAGACCTAGTACGTTCCCTGAAGTGGATTCTTTTTGTGCGGCAACCTTTTGGCGGATACCAACGCCAAGTAATTTTGAACCCAGTTTCCTCCCTAAGGGGAGGCACCCGAGCTTTACGATGCGAACCAAGGGTTTAATTTACCGAGAGAACCCAAGCCAAATAGACACACTAGGGGTCGTTTACATACCGTATAATCATACGACATGGCTGCTGTCGATTTTTTGTATCATGAAAATACACCGACTTGGGCCGGAGTCGAACCCGCAACCTTAGGTGCAGAAGGCCAGTGACAAACCAACAACGCCACCTAGCCGGCTTGTGCTGTAAAACTGCTGGATAAATATGAGGGAGTCAGAATCAGAATCGTTAAGTTTAAAATTCCACGAGTCAGAATCAGTCATTTTCCGGACCGACTCCACAGCCCTCTTTTTTTCATTATGTTTCTTATCGGTATATATATACACTGAAGAATCAAAAAAACTGGTCCAGGCATGCGTATGCAAATAAAGAGATATGGAACCAATCAGAGTACGGCGCTGCAGTCGACAAAGCCTGTATAAGATAACGAGCATCTGGCACAGTTGTTAGATATGTTACTGTGCTCTTACAATGGCAGGTTATCAAGATTTAAGTGAGTTTGAACGTGGTGTTATAGTCGGCGCACGAGAGATAAGACACAGCATCTCCAAGGTAGCCATGAAATTTGGATTTTCCCGTATGACCATTTCATGAGTATACCGTGAATATCGGGAATTCGGTAAAACATCAAATCTGCGACATCGCTACCGCCGGAAAAAGATCATGCAAGAACGGGACTAACGATGACTGACGAGAATCATTAAGCATGACAGAGGTGCAACCTTTCCGCAAATTGCTGCAGATTTTAATGCTGGGCTATCAACAAATGTCACCGTGCGAACCATTCAACGAAACATCATCGATATGGGTAGGTTGCAGCCGAAGGCCCACTCAAGTACCTTTGTTGATAGCACGACCAAAGCTTTACGCCTAGTCTGGGTCCGTCAACACCGACATTGGACTTTTAATGACTGGAAACACGTTACCTGGTCTTAAGAGTCTCGTTTCCAAATGAATCAAGCCGATGGACGTGTATGGGTATGGAGACAGCCTCATGAATCCATGGACCCTATTTGTCAACAGGGGACTGCTCAAGCTGGTGGAGGCTTTGTAATGGTATGGGGCGTGTGCAGTTGGCGTGATATGGGATCCCTGGTACTTCTAGATACGACTCTGACAGATGACAGGTACGTAAGCATCCTGTTTGATAATCTGCACCCATTCATGTCCATTGTGCATTCCAACGAACTTGGAGAGTTTCAGCAGGACAATGCGGCACCCCACACTTCCAGGATTGCTACAGAGTGTCTCCATGAGCACTGTTCTGAATTTAGACTCTTCCGCTAGCCACCAAAATCCCCAGTCATGAACATTATTGAATATATCTGGGATGCCTTGCAACGTGCTGTTCAGAAGAGATCTCCACCCCTCTTACTCCTACTGATTATGGACAGCCCTGCAGGATTCATGGTGTCAATTACCTCTACCACTACCTCAGACATTAATCGAATCCCTGCCACGTCGTGTTGCGGCACTTCTGCGTGCTCGTGGGGGCCCTACACGATATTAGAATGTGAATAATTTTTTTCGGCTTTTCAATGTATATATATATATACATATTTGAATGCCTTACAAAATACATAAGCGCAGACGAATTATAGGCACAAAAAAAACCAGTGTTCATTATTTCTATCTTACAACAATTCCTCATACCTCCAGAAATGTATTCATTTTACTTGGTGATAAAAAAAATTATACTATTTTAAAATCTCATTACTATAACGTTCATATTATAGCAAAAAATTTGACAAACAAAACCAAATGTCATTTTTTAAGCTATGAATTTTGTTATTATGATATAACTATCCTTCAACAAATTTATGTATTGCAAAACCTTGAAAGACGCTTCAAAACTAATCGTAGAACTGTTATGTGTTATTTTTGCAGTAACATACGACTGATTTTATTGGTTTAATTTCGTGTAAAAGCAGCACTTTGGGCCATTGAAGGACAGCTGAGAGGGAAATTGAAGGATATATTTTTACTTTTTTAGAAAATAACATCAATAGATGATTCTTTCGAAATATACATCCTTTAGAAGAATATGATGAAAGGGGTCACAGTGGGTTTTTCCGTTTAAATGAAATGTACATAAAACACATTCATTAATGAAACAATGGTCTAAATTCATGTGATGTCATCGTCACATGAAAACTACTCTCGCGTGTTTCCAGCCAATCATTTCATATAAATTTATGTGAAGTCATAGTCACATGCACCGGCGTAACTAGTCTGAGTGGGCTATGTATCCTAATTCCTCTGGGCCCCCTTTTTTGGAATAAATAAAAATGAACGCATTAGTAAGACTTATTTGAAAGTGTCAAAATATTAAATGTTGGGGTTCCCGTATTATTGATACGGCTGTTACGGCGGTAGCTACACCCCTGGTCACTTGCTAAATGTAATTACGTGTTTCCAGCCGATCAGCTCATGTGCTTCGCTGCTGCCAACTTTTGTTTTTTACATAAATTTTCCAAATTGCATTGGATTGAAAAATACATGTACATATAAATATATTTTTTTTAATTTTGAAATTATTTTAAAGAAATTTCTTTTTTCTAAATACTTGGGCATCTTTTACTCAATCATCAAAATTTGAAAAATTTTATCTAAATTTTACTAGTAGAGCAACAAGTATAATGTCAGTATTGAGTTCAGTGAAGAACACGGGATTGCATATACCTTGTGACCGTCCTGAATTTGGCCCATTACAATTTTAAGACCATCGAACACATCAAGAACTGCACAGTGAGTATTACAATCAACAAATGGTGATACCTTCCTCATCTCGGATACGTACTTTTAAAAGGCTAGATATGGAATGATATAGAACTCGAATTTCATGATGCGATAGATTTTTCTGGTTATTCCTCAGTTGATGCAAATTATGATATTTTCACGAGTTCGAAAATGGCTCCCATACGTATTAAATTGGCAAAAAGTTAAGTGATCTTGTTTAAGGTAAATTTGAAGTGCACAAAGACAATGCAGTCATATGGGACGCTAAGCATTACATGTCGGCAAATGATACCAGAATGATGCATTACGAAGGGTAACAGATGCTAGTTTAGAATGTGATAAACATTTCGTTGAGCTTTTAAGTTGTAGGCATGGCTATTAGGGGAAGAATTCGTTTGATATTACACCATGTCAAAAATAGTGCGTCAACAAAACGAAGCTTACTTGGGAGTGCTGGATTGATCATCCCTGAATGCGATAAATATCTGCTTCGAGGATCGTTATAAAATAATTTGTCAATCAATATTCAAATTACAAATAACGAAATAAAAATTCACAAAAGATTTGAAGAGCCTTATGCAATATTTAGAAGGAAATTCTAAGGGGGAACTACAAGTGATATCTACAAATATAATAGAATTCCAATCAATTTGTCAAATCTAAATCTACATGTACTGTATATGAATACGTTTTCGAACAGTGCAATACTGAACAGTTGCTTCAAGTGAGGCCAAAAGTGACGGGAAAACCCAAGGTCAGGGATATTTGGGGAATTTCAGTTGTGTAATTTGGTAAACATCTGTGCGGAATATTAGGTCAGTTTGTTTCGAAGTGAGGGGATGTATACGTGCTCTTTTGTTGAGTTGTGAACAGCGAAAAATAAGTGATTAATTTCCATAATAAAGGTAAAATTGCGACATTTTGCACCTATTTTGCTTTTTCTTCAAGCACGTTTCCCGCATGTGATGATTTTCAATATTCGTATAGGTCCGGTTTCATATCCCGATGAATCGATCGGTTATCCGAACAATGCGTAACCGAAGGGGGTGTCCGGCCCCAAATTGATTCGATAGGCATTTTCTTCTGTCATCTAGTTGCAGAATTTTAGGGGCAATTTTTCCCCCTGGTTGGGTGAAAATGCCGTCTATTGGGAAAAAAACTTGAGTTACCATGCCCACTTGCATTGAAATTTCAAAATTTAAATTAAAAATTTGCATTAATCTAATTTTAAAACACGAATTCAAATCAAATCTTGTATTATAAAAAAAAATATGTTTAAATATAAATTAATTGAATTTGAATATAAATAAACTGAAAATAATAAAAAAAATTTATTATTAATAAAAAAAATATAATTCCATAGTAAAAAAAATTCCAAAAACACTTATAAAACAAATTAAGAAATTAAGAAAATTTAAAAGGAAAGATATTTTTTTTTACCTCATTCAGAAAAACAAATCATAAAATTAATAAATTAAAAAAAATATTTCAGAGATTTTCATAAGGTGACTTTTAAAAATTAAACTTTTAATCCTCACTGTAAATGTCCAAAGAATAAAGGGTCAAATATTAACCTAGTTTATGTAACAAAAAAATTTATTTTAATTCTATTCAAGACAAAATCACCAAACCATAATGTGTGAAGTAATAAATCATCAAATTACCCTGTTTATACCCAAAACTTTGTGGGAACACTTTCTTCAGAGAGTCCCCCTTTTCATTAAACGGGCTTTCCAATCTTCCACGGTTTTTTTGGAAATATACTTATACCTTTTATTTTAATACTATAGAAGGACCTGATGTTTTAAAAAACGAGGGTTAAAAAGCGGCAACTATTTTTTCGTAGATATGTAACGGATCACAAAACGAAGGGGGGTGGAAATTCTGAGGCATATGTTATGTGAACAACAGATGCTCTGGATAGCCGGTAGGGCGAGGGCTGAAATCATCCCGTTGGTGTTTTCATGGAGATGGAAACAAAAGACTTGGGGGTAAGAATTGGAGCCCCACCCCCTCCCCCACATTTGCCCCCGTGACTTTGATCTATTTCCAAGAAAGGAACCAAAAGTGGTAGGCGGTTTGCAACACGAGAGGGAATTCAAGCTGTGCGCCAACAGGGGTCCACCCCACTGGTGTGTGTTGAGACTGATTCAGCGCCACCACACGTTGGAGCGTGTGGTACAGTAGCAGAGAACTCTTTTAGGGCCCTTTTTAAACCCGTGTGTCCGGGCAGTAATTTTGGCACCCTGGGCCATATGTCCCTTTTACTACCGAAAAAAACGTGTGTTAGATATTTCAGTGCTATTCATTGTCCCACAGAAATTAACACCTTGTCCTTTTTGTCTCTATATGTCCATTTTCCAACCGGACTGGTATCTTCAAGAAAAAAATAGTTTGACTTTTGCCCCAACCCTCGTATTTTATATATAATGAGATAAAAATTCCAATCCCCCCAAATTTTTTTATTTTCCAAATATCAAGTTTTTTTCAATTATTTTTTCGTAAAAAAAAAGGATAATGATTTTCACTTTTCATTCCAGAGGGCAGAAGAAAAATTGTTTTAACGGCTACTAACATTTTATTCGAATGTTGAACCCCAGTTAACTCATAATAATAATCTGCCCTTATGTGTAGGTTTTGGAGACGAAGAGAGATTATTAGATTAGCCAAAAATAGACAATGACTATAAGGCTCTGAGTTCTATGTCAAGATAAGCTGATAATCCAAAAAGTAACTCAAGATATAACTCGGGCTAACACTATCAATATTTGACAACTAACTTCCTGCGTGAACTCGATTCACTTAGCTGTAAGTAGTTATCTTCATTTGCATGTATTATGATTTTACAGAAAGAGATTCTCAAATCAAACAATTCGATAAAAGAATTTCCCCTTGAGGAAAGGTAGAAACACCCTATCGCATTATAAAGCAACACGAGAGCTATTGGCGACGGACCTAATAATTTTAGAAAAGATCCAAAGAAAACACATTACACACTTAATACTTCTTTTTCTCATTTAATGTCATAAATTCCTATTTTCAAGTATCATTTTTACAACATCATATGTCTTAACCGCATGCTTTTCGTTCCTAGATGGAAAAACTGACAATTTTCTTTTCGTTTTACATCGAGCTTTAATTTATTTGCAACTTCTTAAGAGCAAAATGGCCTCATCGAACCGCAATCCAATAAAATTCTCGAAAATATTTGTCTTGCTTCATTTCTAACCCTTGCACAACAAGTGTGTAAAAGAATCTTATTTTTCACTGTTTGAGAAAACAACTGAAATAATTTTATTACTAGTTTCGCTTTGATCTATTTCTGAGTTCGGTATTTTCATCTACTTCTACTGAATTAAATTTAAAGTAAATATAATCTGACTATATATATATATATATATATTTCCTTATAATGTTCACCCAGCCCTTTTTGATTTGTAACCTTTAATTTCGTTTGAAATATCAAGATATAACAAGTAATATAAAAAAAACTAAGTCAATTTCTAATTAGGTTAACGCAGAAATTTTTTTATTTTAGTTACTTTTTATTAAATAATTACAATTAATATAAATATGAATATACATATGACAGAATCCCAATATTAAGTGGCAATTAATTTCTATTAATTATAATTAAATTACCGTATTGACATCCGAAATTATCGTGTATATTAAATTTTTGCTCAATTGAGCGCTTTAGAATGTATTTTATTAACGATTGAAAATTCCACCAAGATAAATAAATAATATAGATAATGAGAGCTAATAGTACGAATTGAATAACACTCAAAAAGCGCATAAATGGCGCAAAAACTCTAATAATTATTAATTCTCTAGTTCGTTAATAGTTATTAATTCTGTAAAACACATGAATAACAACTCAAAGACATTTTTTTATTCTCTCAAAAATTAGAACAAAATAAAAAAACTGTAATGCTGCCATTTGCACACAAGTTAACTTTCTAAAATACATCAAAACAAAGATAAAATCAGGTAGAGGATCAACCTGACATATAACGTATCGGAGCAATGAAATTAAAGCAACATTATAAAAAAAATGTGTATCTTAAACGATCTGCAAAGAAAACAAAATAATAATACGATTTAAGAAACCATCAGCAAATCGCGCAGAAAAAAAATTTCAAGAAAGCCTACTAGCAATATACAAAAATAAATATCAATCGTCACGTTTTCGATACATTTCGTCATGGAAGCAAAGGTTAAATAAAACTATTTCAATGTAAAATTTCCAAGAATAATCATTGCAAATTAGCATATATCCCCCTTTCGTCAATGCATCTATCATCAAGGCATAAGTTGAGTTATGTATATCGTTTGGATTTAATACTTCTCCAACATTCTTGATGGCTTTGCTGCACTTCGTTTGGTTGAAACTACCGAAGAGTCGTCCTTGTAAACAGATAGCAAACTTCCTTAACGGGATTTTGGTCGGAATGGAGTAAAGATTGCGAGGTCGATCGCATAAAAAAAAAGACGTCACGAGTTTCAAACTTTGATCAAGAAACGTTTACGCTGGCACTATTTTATGAAACAGCTTTTCTTTTTATGGCGAAGAACAAACAGTGTGAACCCAAAACTAAAAACTCTCCTAATATGGCTCAGTTTCAGTGGCGTACGTAAACTGCTTTTATGGGGCGGTTACATTTTAACAAACGCACAAACGAAAACGCTGACCTGTACCCCTTATGCAAAAAATTAAAAATCTCATGGTGTATGGGGGAGGGGGGTTGAACCCTCAACTCCGACTCTTTGTATGCCCCTGCCAGTAGTGAACACTCAACTCCTTGATGCGGGGAGGGTTTGCATTCTAAAAACACGTAAACGAAAGCGAAGAGGGGTAATCGCTACAGTAAAATTAAAAATTTGTTGGTCTACTGGGGGTTGCCCCCCTTGTGTATGCCACTGCTCAACTCTGTTCTGTTTTCTCAATGGACTTCTTAGTTTCATATTCGTCAGTATATTCATAAAATACATCAGCATTCTCTTGCCAGTTGCCAATTATCATATTTAATTATTTAGCAAATAAATAATTCAATTATTCAGTGTTGACGCCAGTTGGAGAGAATTCTTTTGTATAGATTTGGCTCCGAGCCGACTGTGTTTCAACCTTTTTGTAATCAGTTTGAAAGTATTGCGATCCCATATGGTTGGGGTCCGTTTTGCTTATTAAAACTTGTGGAATTTACAGTCCGTTTAATTATTTTAGTCAGCACATTCAGAAAACAGTTTTCTCATCTTCCTCCCCCCTTGGTCTAATTAGAATTCATAAATACAGCTCTCAGTCATAGACCTGAAGAGTTTTCTTTCGATCTTGATTCGATGGATTACGCTTTTTCTGGAAGTCGTAATAAGTCAACGGTCAGGAATTCTGATCATTTATCATACGTTTTCATAAGCCTTCACTAAAAAAATTCTAAAATTCTATTTTTATTCTATTAAATTTACATATGCATATAAATGTATGTGTATTCAAACTGAAAAGTTTTGCAAATAATCTGAAAAATGTGAATATAAGAAAATAAACAATAGATTCCTCTTGAAATATAGCAGAGAAAGAAGAAACACCAAAAATCAAAACAGATGCCAGTACCCTAAACTTAGCAGGCCGAAGATTGTTTTTAGAAAATACTCGTATATATATAAATGGATATGAAAATAAAGAATTAAATATAAAAGAAATTTTACACTTAATTGATTAATGACCAATTTTTTCTTTTAAAAAAAAGTTTAAAGATTTAATATTTATATGATTCAAGATATAATTAAAAAATAAGAGCTAAAAATGTAATGTAGAATGGGATTCGTGTAGTACATTTCACCTTCATCAACAATTTTAACTCTTATTTATGAAAACATACAGTCGACAACAATTTTGACACATTTTACAGGACACATGCTCACGAATAGATTTCGAATCAAAAAAGGGGCCCTCATTGATTACTACAAATAATTTACATCCACAAATCCCCTTTTACATTATCGTTTTTTAATCATATTGTCTAACATTTACCCCTCTATTGGGATTTCTTTTTCCCCCATCAGCATCCAATGAAATATCGTTCTTTTAATGAGATGACAAAAAAAATAATCTAACATTCTAATGTTTCTGAGTATGTTATTCGAATGAATGGTCCATTCCAGCGGTTCTTAAACTGTGGTTCGTGATCTCTGGGGGTCTCCAGTGCTTTTTAAGGGTCCATGAAGGTCTCTAATTTAATATTAATATTTGCCTCTTTTTACAACTTTCATACGCCTCGTGGAAAAAATTTAAAGATGAGTCATCCTGGGCGAGATCACTCAATTGCCCCCAATGGAAAAAAAAACTACTAGAATATGCATTTCGATGATGAATATTAATTTAATTTTTTTATTGTTTGCAACTACATAGACATTTCTGTAACGAAATATTTTCAAAACATAGTAGAAAAACAAGTGCAAAGATAAAGAGCTGAAATGATAGCACACCAATACAAAGATTGATTTAAATTACTGTCCTTTTTAAAGGGGGCAAGGAATGCCCCAAACA